>QVIE01001556.1:0-23268 GCA_013387415.1 Panellus pusillus | reverse complement strand
TGCTGATGAATAGAAAGCGCCCTGAATGGCGCAAAAAAATACCCTAGCGTCCAACTGATAGAGAACAACTGCGGACTTGTAGTGGGAGACGTTTTCCTTCGAGTTCGCGCCAGTGGATATCGAATATACTGCACACTTCGATTTTCTGCGCCCACAAACGGAACTTTTTTGCGGCAATCAACGGGTGCCCTGGCAGGAAGGTGCCCATGAGGAGCAAGGAGAAGCATCGAGATCGGGATAATGCTTCCGGGGAAGCAAATTGAAAGGCGTGTGCTGCGTGTGCACTGCGCACACAGGTACTGCACAGCTCTAGACAACTCTGCGGAGCCTTCCGAAGCCTTCCGACTCGTGCTCTTGTGCTCTCACGACACATTTCCGGCATCTACAGAGGAAGTGCTGAACAGCCTGGACCTGCAAACAACGGCTTCTGGGCGAGCGTGTCAAATCGGTCAATATTGAGCCAGGTGCCAGTGTAAACATCAGCTTTAAAGGCGAAAGACGTCGGTCGATTCATGACTGCGCATATCAGTGCAAAGCCGCTCGCAAACCTTTGAGGGCAAATGAGCGTGTTGGTGTATATCAGTCCATCGACATCGGATACAGCATTCATATAAGTCGACTCCCGCGGTCGTGTGTGACTCCCGCGGTCGTGTTGTGCTCCACAAGCGCAAGAGGAAGACGCGCCGTCACTGCCTCAAGATCGGCTGTCGAGATGCCATCCATGCAATTTGTCTCAGTGAGCCTTGTCTCCGCGGACATAAACGGAGAGAGAGATTCGAGAGCTTGAAGGAGATGTCGTAGAGCGAGACAGGGGCGTGAGATCCAGCTCCACGCGCCTTTCACCCGTAGGTGGTTGTGCCACATTCTTGTGTGCGCCAGATAAGAGAACAGCAGCATACAACACCTCGTCTTTGGCAAGCGTTAGAAGAGCGACTGGGCGGCGTCAATAAATAATGGAGTGGCTCGTTGCTGGAGCGTCTGGCGATATCCGAATGTCCCGATTCCCGAAGATTCAAAATTGAAATACAAGCCTTGAAGCCAAAAGGCGATAACCAGCTCGTCGAATAATCACAAGTGCATGAGATCGTCTACAGCACCCTAAGAGAGCAAGAGCACTTGCACTATTGGCAATCGTGCCCTCACCGACAGGGCTTAGTTCTGTGCAACAAGGTAGCCGAGAGCGAATCCAAGTACTAACTGATTGGTAGCGACTTTTGAGCGACTTCTCCCCAGGAAAACAATGATTGAACGGAGGACTGGCGGCGCCTCCGAGGTCCCGGACCTGAGTCTTAGGCTGGCTTCATTGACGTTTGCTGAGGGCAGTTCCACCGTGACGTGAAGTCGAGTGAACTTCGAAACTTGCTTCGAAAGAAAGAAAAGGAAGTCGGTCATGTGACGATTTTTTTTTTCTCGGCCACAAATACGGAAGCCAATTTTTTTTTGGTGCGTTGTTCCGTTATTGGAAACTTGTTCCCGGAACAGTGTAGACTGCGCTATTGAAGCCAATTGACATCACGCTCGAAGTAATACTTTCAGTCATTCCATTAAAACAATAAAACTCCCCGGTCTGGAAAGTTGAACTCGAGATAATACTACTGGATGGCCTCATTCGTTGATCATTCGAGACAGCGATGACCGCTCACAGTGTCTGAGTGCTGAGAGAACGGGAGCGTTTTGAGATTACAAAAAGTACGTGGAGTTCAACGCGCTGACCAGAGTGGCAGGAAGTGTGACGGACGATGAAGTTGAGCCCTCTCGAGGATGCTACTTACTTTCCTGCGCCACCGAGCCCCGGAATCGGAAGACGCTCCAAGATATCGTCATCTGCAAGTTCCACCGGCGCTTTCCCCCACAGTCGCTTGTACGCCGCCAACACGTCCGTTTCGAGATTCGACACGACAAACGTCGTCCCCTTCTTCCCGTTCTTGCCACGAGAAGTAGAAAACTCGATCTCCCCGCTCCGCACATGCGGCATTGCGATCTCTCCCATGAGAGTCACCACATCGCAACACCCATACACCTCTAACCACACCCTACTGACGTACTCCACAAAATCAGCCATTGAGCCGGAGCCGGAGCCGTCGACAAGCACGAGCTGGAAGCATTCCTCGATGCCGAGGCCGGAATCTGGATCTACGACCACCTTTGGACACGCCTCCTCGAGGACGCTATCCTGGTAATACACGGTGCACGATGGGTCCCAATCGGCGGTGCGCAAACCCGCGCGGGTGCTCGCATGCCGGACGCGCTCTGCCCAGATGCGAGGCGCGGAGCGGATGACGCGCCCGTCGCGCCCTTTACGTACGAGCACCATTAAGGCCGGATCCCGCAGGCACTTGTTGACGAACTGTTGCGCCTTTGGATCGCCCAGGGAAGGCCGCCAGCGAGTACGTAGGATGTGGCGGTCTCGGCCCAGTGCGGCGCGCCATCATACACGCAGTTGCATTTGCTGACCTCGGAGCGCGGGCCGAAATTGTCGATGGCATTGGGGAGGAAGCCGCATAGAGTAAGAACTTTAGAACGTTCGTAGGAGGCCCACTCATACTTCAGGTACGACTGGCTGATTCCAGGCGTGGTCAGGACCACGAAGTGCGTTAGGGCGACAATCTCTTCCACCTGTTCAACGGTTCATTGATCCGTGCGTAAACGAAACAGGAGGATACGCTACCGTTTTGCATACGCGACGAACGCAGGAGTAACACATGAAAAGCGCGGTCATGTGTCCCCACGCGTGGAAAGGGAATGGTGTGCCGCTGAAATCTTTGTAGACTCGCCCACCGAGCAGTTCTACATACTCTCCAGGCCCGTCCTCTGGGCGGAGCACGTCATCTGGCGGGCGTCGAAGATAAACACACGTCGTGTAAAGAGCAAATGATCAATACTCACCTATCGCAGCGCGTACCTCATGCACATACAGATGTCGAATCGCATGCCAAAGCTTTTCTACGATTCGCAGGTCGAGTGTTGCGTCGATGAGCAGTGCAGTAACGCTGCTGTAGTTCTGTGCGGCAACAAGCAACTTGGGGTCGGTGTAGATTGCGCGGCGAACACAGGCATGGATAATCTTGACGCGCTCGTTGTAATACTTGGAGATAGATGGGGCACAATACCGCGCGAGGCGTGTCTTTATCTTTTCCCAGAGAAGGTTGCATCTGCGCTTGCATCAGTCCGCAGCCACAAGGTTGGAAACAGACGAAATTATACTTTTCGCGCAGGGCAACGTCCAGCGGATCCTCAATGTCGGCGATGTCCATGCTGGGGTTTGGCTTGCGGGTCGCAGAGAAGAGGCCGTCATCGTGGCCGGAGCAGTCCTCCTCCGGCGACTCAGGGAGATCGGATTGGAGCTCGAGGACCCAAAGGGCGTTCTGGGCCTCAAGTACGAGTTCGCATGCACGTTTCTCCACGTCCTCAAGAAGACTCTCGATCTTGTGCAGCTGCTTGAGGAGAGAATGCCAGAACGTCTTATGGCCAAAGTCCTACTTGCATTGTCGATTCAAATGCCACGAAAGAAGATAGATGGACATGCCATATCGTTACTAGAACGATATTAAGACCAATGACACGGTTAGCGCTGCAGGACACACCCGAAAAAGCGCTCAGTAAAATATGCGCGAGCACTTATGCAGCTGTCATCCTCGTCAGGAACGTAGGTAAAAATAGAGAGCATCACAACGCACCGGCTCAAGAGCTGATACTTGGTCAACAGCGCCTTATTCCACGCCCTCACTGTCTCAAACGACGTGCACCCGCTGATTGCTCCCGAGCTACGGCATATTGACTGCTCCGGAAACGCGTCGAGCGCCGAATGGTGTGCTTTGTAGTTGATATACAGCTTAATTCGCTCCTGAACTCACAGCTCAGCGGTCAGCGACACGAAAGGACGTGTCACATTGTGCACCTCATCGTGTCTGGGACACCACCTCGATGTCTCCTTCAGTCTCGCACCGCATGCCCGTCCCGAAGCATCCAGAGCGGCGCACATGTCTGCGAATTCGGCGACGGCGGGAGTTGTGGTGGGTTCTTTCCTCTTCGAAGGCATGACGGCAAGATGGGGAGCTTAAAAAGTGATCGACTCGTTGTGGCGTAGCGGTGATCTCCGACGACGTTCTCCGTTGAGCACTTCTTCCCACGATTCAAAAGTTCAATAGTATGTTAAATCGGAGGAGGAGGAGATATATTATACTGACACGGTCCCACAATTGGAACAGCCAGTTTACTACGGATGACATCGTAACCCTTGCAGGTAAAGGAACAAAAGGTTGAATTGCAAGAATTATTCAGGAACAAGTTACGCCCGTCACCCCTACCGCATTTTGACACAAAATGTCGGGAGTCTCTCCTGCCGGGATGCTGAGGTTGAACCCTACAAAGGAGATATTCGTGCAGTTGGCGGCAGCGCTGCACTCCAGGGCAATGACTTGCGAAGGAAAGGTTAGAGTGGAAAGAAATAGAGACAAGAGTCGCACGCACTCTCATTAGTCAGAGAAGTCCCTGTCCAATTTTCATAGTGCACGTCTTCAAATGTGTATTTTGACGGGAGGTCACCTCTGTGTGCAAGTGAGCACGATGGGTACACGGGAAGATAGCAGAAATCACGCACGACTTGGCCCCGTTTGTTTGTGAAATCGTTGTCGGGCGGTTGACTTGATTGAGCAAGACGTTCTTGAGCGTGATCTTTCTGGCGAAGCCTGCGAAATTACTCAAATTCGCACAGTCTTATTCAGTTATATAGACCAAGGCACCGACCTGGACCAGCACCTCCCCCCGTCGGAGGAACACCATTGACGGAGCCGTCCCATGATTTGAAGTAGACCTGAATGTGATAAGTCCAGCGATTCAGCAACAGATTAAACGCGCGAAACACACCCCGTTGTTCATGTTCGGCTGTATGGATGCGTTGATGCGCGTCATCTTGAATTTCTGTTATGAGGCGGAGCTCTACAGCTACGATGATATGACAGATTGACCGTCAAGTCCTCCATAAACACATTTTCCACGATATCTGTCTGCATTATGGTCAGGATGTCTCAATCAATGGGGGGCGACTCAGCGCACCAAGTTCGCGTATTGTCCCAGAGACCCAAACGCAATGCCGTTTCCACCTCTGCAGGTAATGTTCCTGCCGAGAATGTTTGTCGAATTCTGTGTGTGATGTATATCAGCCACACAAGCGAGAAAAATCTTTGACTCACACCCTTGATGGCAAGGCAGTCATCCCCACAGGTAATATCGAAATTGAGGAGGGAGATATCATCGCTGCGATATGTATCGATGCCGTCCGTGTTTGGGACGATGCTGTATGTTGTCCTTTCAGCATAGCCAGATCATCGCAAGAAGGGAGAAGTGAAAGCACTTAGTCCCAAAGAACGCCGGGTTCGTATTAGTGGCATTGCACTTCATCCCGTCGTAGACAATACTCTGCGATTCGGCGACACAGTTGCACCAGAATGGTTGCGCTTCGATGGCGAAGTTGCGGATGGTACCCGAATAGCGCGGTAAACGGTCAATGAGATGGGCCGCCCGTCGCCGTCGAGCCTGGTCTGATTCGTGTAGAAGTTCCACCATGGCTGCATCACGGTGAATCATTGGAGAAACAAGGAAGAAAAGGGCCATGCCTGTCCGTTACCCTGAATGCCACCGGTGTTGTGGGCGTCCACTACGAAATCCCTGCCAGTGATGACGAACCACGACGCCTGACTCTACGGAGATAGTTTAAGATCAGCGATTATTTTCAAACGAGTGTAGACGTACCTGGATGAATACAACCCGGTAGGTGTTATTCGCGTCGAGCCAGTACTGGATGTCGGGAACGAACTATCTCACTGCATTTCAAGAAAAGACGGAGTGAAGCGTAGTGGGGGCGCACGCTGAGGTATCCATGTAAATCGACAGTGGCGTCGACGAGGTCCCACGTCATTTTCCTACCGAGCAATTTCTGATCAGAGACTTGAGCAGAAAATAGATAGAAACAAACCCTCACCGCGTGATATTGTACACCCCATCTTCGAGCACGGTATGTCCGCCGTGGCCACACTTGGCTATCGCAGCTAGGACCTAGTACAAATTATTACACAGCTAGACACAATTGTTCTCCCGTTGCACCTGGTCTGTGTCATCACGTCCTGCACCGAGCGGCGAAATGGTGCATTTCGAATTTGGCGGAGGTTGGGTCTGGCGTGCGCAAATTGAATGAATCGCAGCCAGGCCAAAGAGGACGGTAAAAGCGAGCATTTTTGGATTTTGACCTTCCCGCCGTATTGAAGTGAAAAAGAGAGTGAGCCGAGCCCTCTTTTATACCGAAGACAAGACCAGGGGCCGCCCCAACGTGACGCGGCGCTTAGAGGTCATGTGGAGAGAGTCTCAGAGAGACCGGGCCGCCAGAAGTTCGGAACGCCTTGGCTGCCGCGGCTAGATTCGGAAGACTCATGGACGCCATCAATTCGCAAACTTCGAACAACAACAACCACTCATCCTCGTCGTAGCCCTCCTGCGCAGCAACACCGCCGGATTGTGTGAAACTATCAGTCAACCTCCTGTGGCATATCTCTCCTCCGCACAGATGTTGCCAGAAAAAGGGCTTTTGGCTTTCCGGCGACTTGTCCTCGGAAAGCTGTTTTAGCCTACCCGCGCCCGGTTGCGGGTAGGTTGCGGGGAATCATGCATAGAACAGATACTTCACAGCAAACCCTTTCCCCCATACAAGCAGCGGGACGGCTAAAGTCTACATATCCTCTGGCACTGACAGTCTCGGCTCCCTTCCCCATGTTGATGCGAAGAATTCATGGCTGCACGAAATCATTCAAGGGGGATAGAACGGGGTTCTAGTGGCATCCCTCGGATAACGATACAGCCGGTTGCAGAGCAGAGAAAGAAAGATTGGGCGCTCTTCAGATCCTCGCTTCTGAGTCTGCTCAGTGAACCTGGGAGGTGGGCACGAAAGCCTCGTGAATGAATCAATGTCAATAGATATCGTCAATATTGAATTACGGCTCCTGGGAGAATTTTATCATAACCATGAATCAGCGGGTGACGACGCTGAGCGGCTGTCTCCGAGATAGCAAGTGTGCATCCGTCAGGATCCAGCTCCATGCTATACTCCACCTTCCAAACACACGCCCGATATGAAAGTTCACGCGAGCATCTGCATCTCTCCTTTCTTTTCCTTGACACTCCGCCATTCGACCACGCACGATCCGGCAAAAGCGACAATTCCCAGCGCCATTGCAACGTAGAAAGACATCATGAGTCCCTGTTTTGGTGAAAATCAGCTGCGACCTTGCACAAAGTAAGACGTGAATTTACATGGTTGTATTCGCGAAGAACGGAAGGCAGGAATTCGGGCGCGATAACTTCTTTCAGCGAGTTGGCACCGTCGGAGAGAACAATCTTGGGCGAGACGCCCGGCACTGTGCCAACCAGACCGGAGACAAAGGAGGACGTGAAGACGCTCTGCGCGATCGCCACAAAGAGTGCGCCACCTGTAAAATGATTAGTTTTTGAAAAGAAAAAAAAGAGATGGCAAACCAAGTGTATTGGCGAACATAACGAGAGCGGTGCCGGTAGGCACATCCTTGAGTTCGAGTACGGTTTGCGCGGCGAGAATAGGCTGCTGCAGCCCGAGACCCACGCCAAAGCCGCATAGGATCTCGGGCAATAGCCACTTCTCAGGGGTCGCGGAGACCGTTAGCGAGGAGAGCAACCCCGAGCCCACCACGATACAGATGGATGAGAGGATCATGAACGGTGTGTAGTACCCAATGGCACCGACCAGCCCGCCCGCGCAGATAGATCCCACGACGAGCGCGATAATCACAGGCAGAGTGTCGACACCCGAGTTCTCGGGTGAGTCGCCGTGGATAACCTGGAACCAGATGGGCAAGCACATGGTTATGGTATTGAACGCGCCGCCGATGCAAACGGCGTAGAGTGAGCTGCTCCATAACGTACGTTGCTTCAGAATTCGTGGCGGGATGGTCGCCCGCTCGTCAGCCCAGAGTTGGATCCAGATGAAGGCGGCTGTCAAGACAACGAACGCAAGGAGGAGTGTGATGATGGCCGCCGAAGACCACGGGTACACGGTGCCACCCCATTGTACGGCAAGGAGAAGCGCGACCATTGCCGGGACGAAAACGAGGTTGCCGTATGGGTCAAAGTCGGCTAATTGGGCACCATTTGCGCCCTTGGCAGGTCCTGGAGTTCGGATTTAAGGTAATATTGGGTGACAACGAGCGCGATCATGCCAATGGGGAGGGAGAGTAGAAACAGAACCGAAAAGACAGTGTTTCGGTGATAACGCCACCCAGCAGTGGACCCGCGACGCTGCCAATACCGCCCAGTCCGCCGATCATGCCGCCAAAGATAGGACGTTTGGCAAGCGGTACCGTATGAGCAATGATGACGAGGCCTCCAGAAAAAATTCCTGCATTACCACGCCAGCTATAGCCGCCCAACGATAAAAATGCTAGACGTCGGTGCAGCCCCGCACACAAAGGACCCGACCTCGAAAAGTATGATGGAGAGGATGTAGACCCGTTTGACAGGAAAATGAGTATAAAACTTTCCGAAAAGGAGCTGAGTGCCTGCCGTCGTCTATGTTTCATTTACTTGCGAAGTCATGGCTTTGGTAGCATGGAAAACGCACCAGCAGATAACTATGAGAATGTTCGTCATTTCTCTAATGGCAGGAGACAGATATCATGACGCACGCTGAACTGTACCATCCCACATCATTCAAGGACCCAAACTCGTCTGTGATTTTTGGCTAAAAGCAATTGTTCAAGGGAAAATGGTGTATTGCTTCTAGACTCACTACCGCCTAAAAGCTCAAGTCAGTCGTTGTTACCTGGCAATTGGATGTCCTGCGCACCGTGTCTATAATGGTATTATCCAAAGCAACCAAAAAAAACGGAGAGACCGAGCGCGAACATCAGAGCAACAAGTTTGTAGCCGCTGAGGTAATTATCTTCCTCTGAAGGGCCATCGTGGTTGAGGTATTCCTCCTCCTCTTCCTCGACATCCTCAGGGTGCGAGGCAAGGAAAGCCAACCTTTTCTGATGGCTGCCAAGTTTCCGCTAGTGGGGTGTAGACCGTCCGGCGGCGAGGAGTGACGGGAGAGAGCATGGCGTCAAGCTTGATACGAATGCCCGCAGGGAATTCGACTGAGAAAAGGGAACGTCCAGGGTGGTTATGGGAGCAGGACGTGCTAACGCCATCAAGGCTCCGCGGCTGTATCTGTCAAGTCGCCATTGAGTTGCCAGGACATGATAGATTTCGGAAGGTGATCTCTGCGTGGTCGGCCAAACAGTGAAACACTGCCCGCGGCCGAGCGTGACAACACGGCACTGAATATAAACCACATCGCCTTGATATCATGAATGGCCATTCGCAATCGACATGCAGCTCGAGATATCACCGTTCGTCTTCACTTGTCCTCAGGACGTCCGCAGTCCCAAGGGCACGTTTTTGAAAATGACTGCCAAGCGGTATTCCATAAAGCAGTCTCTAGTCAATGTCAAGGGATTTACTCTGTTATTTGGGCATGGCGTCGGAGCGCGTGAGTAGCTCCTCCGTCTTCTAGCTCTCTCAGTCCATTTATTTTCCAGACAAGGAAATATGGGAGCCAGTTATCGAGGACATCTTCCGCCTAGATAGTAAGAGTCGGCGTGTGCGAGAGGCCTGGGCGCTGGACCGCCAGGACCACGGCGATGCCGCATTATTGAATGCTGAGGAGCTTGCGCTCAATCGGCCGGATGGCGTGCGTGAGTTGCTTCAGTCGCAGTTCTCCTTCTTTGTCATTTAAAAGTCAGATTCCTACGAATGGTCTGCGGCGATCGCGGCGTTTGCGACCTCTCCGCGCATGCACGGGCATCGTATCGTGGCCATATCACACTCTGCCGGCGCAATTTCTATGTGCGTTTTACTCCAGTCGCCACCTCTTTGTCATTTTACCGTGTTTTCTATTTTCAGGGTTGGCTCGACCAAGTTTGTCGATGTAGAACGTAGCCCATATGTCGCAATGATATTGGTGGAGCCCTCAATAGTCGCCGCGGAGCTGGATCCCTACAACGAGGGAGGCATCGGCCACTCACCTCCGCCATCCGGGTACGAAGAGACACATGGGACTCTCGAGAGGCTGCGCACAGATGGATGCAGACAAGATTTCCGTGGAACATCTGGGACCCCCGCGTGCTGCGTACCCACATCGTGAGTGGTATTGCTTAATATCGTCTCTGTACCATACCAAACGTCAAATCTTCAGGACTACGGTTTTAAAGACACCCCGGACGGCAGAGTTACTCTGAAATGCAATAAATTTCACGAAGCCAACGCTTTCATGGACAAAGCCGCGCACTTTGATTGTGTGGATCAGGTGGGCAGAGTCTGCCGCATACTACCATTCCACATCATATGGGGCAACCGAGACGACATAATCCCCGAAGCCGGCAAAGGATCGATATCCGACCGCTCTCAAGGGCGGATCGTTGCCTCCGTTACGAAGATGGAGGGCGGGCATATGGTATTTCGACCACCTTCGTCCTTTCTCGGCTTTCTGACCACTGTGCTTCCAAGCTTGTGCAAGAAACACCGGCCAATCTGGCTGTCGAACTCTGCCGTTTGTTGGAAACCATTGCTGTGCAGCATGAGCCATTTGTACAAAGTAGACTATGAGGCTAAGTATAAGCTAGATCCAATAATTATTAGTACTTACTTTCGAACGAAAATGTTTCTGAATTTGGACGTAGTACGGCGCCATGCACGACAACTAAGTAATGATTGTGCATTCGGCGCGCCAACGATGGTTGCCACAACGCTGTCCGGTAGGAGGTAGTCTCAGGTAGATTTACACAATTACACGGCACGGTCCCGCTTAGGTACGCCGGTTCGGGAAGTATGATCAAGTATCCCGTTGTACTACGGGTAAATTTGATACAGACCAGTGATCCACACCCGGTTGCAGTTTTCTGGTGGAGATACCGACGGCCGCGGGCTGCTGAAATGTATAACCACTTGCTGAGTCGAGACGAATGATGTGATGGCCCCCTGGACGTTGCACCAAAGCCTTTGAATTTTCCAGAAAAGCGGCTTCTTGAGGGCTAAAAATACCACTTTTCTCGTCCGAAAAGTGGATTTTACAGGCCTGATGATGAGGAGTCTACCCACAAGATGACGAGACACTCATAGCCTCATAGGGTAGGTAGGGGTTCTTTGTTGCCGTCGAGCCGCCGGTGCCGAACCATCATATCAGGGTGATCGCAACAAAAAACGCGATCAGGTGATGATCAAGCATAGACGCGTCCGATCCAAGGGCTGCTGCGTTTCGCCTTGTATGAATTCTAGCATCTTAGTGGATACAAACATAAAGCATAAATATAATATATTATCCCAACAATCCCTGCTCTTTCCACTCAAAAAGTTCAACTCGCCACGCAATCTGCTGTCGCACTTGGCAATGGTTCGACTTTTGGTGGGGCAGGCCTCCGGACTGCGTGGCCCTTTCTGTCTCGGTAAAACAGAACATCACCTCGAAGCGGGTAGCAAATCAGCCTCGGGAGCGGGTGCAAGAGACGACCGCTGCGCTCACCCTGATTTTCTACAAACTGGCAGCGGTTATAGCTATCCCATAGGGCGGAGAACACCGGTTTGTCAGACCATGCGTAGTGGGGTCCAATAAATGCTTTCAGATGCTTCGTGGCCTCTTCTCCGTGGTCTGTCAATGTCACGGATTAGTTTCGTTTGAGCGCTGTCCGCTGCTTCGACATACACCATGGCATCATTGGGAAAAACTAGAGAAGTATGTATACAATCAGAAACGGGGGCTGCAAAAAAAAAGTACTTGCGTGATGAATAACATGGAAATGAGCGACATCATGGAGGAAAAAACGGCCCTGCCAGCCGAGGAAGGGTCTGACAAGTTACAAGCTTGGTTACAATGTCGCAAACTGTGAAGAGGGAATTTTGTACCTGTCGACGGTAGCAGCAGCACCTCTCTGAAAGTTCCATTCTGGCCCGCGGTAGTGAGGCAACGTCTACGAAAATTCAACATTCGAATCATATGCCTGATCACAAAAGCACTCGCGGGATCGGTGTGATGAAGGTACGTTATCATAATAACTGTCGCAACTGTGAGTACTCTGCCCAGGATTCGAAGATAATAACGTACACCAGTGGGTCACACAAATCCACGGGATGAGGTAGTATTTTACGACTGCGGCATAGCTAAAGACTTGGCCGGAGTAATAGAGAATAGCGATCATGGATAAGAGACCAATGTTCGACATGATCACCGCATTCCTCTGATTTTGATTGAAGAGGATAGAGGAAGCTAAGGATGAAATTTGTAACGATTTCAGAGTGAAACAGTGGCGTACTTACGGTCGAAATGGTTGGTCCACTTTGGGTAGTGCTTTTGTCCCGACACATTGAACACTGCGGCTATAGCGTAAGAAGTCGTCTTTCCTCCTTCAGGGCCAGAGCTACTGACGGAGATATGCGGGAATGCCAGTAGTTGTTGACGAATTAACATGAAGACTGTATAGATGGGGGTGTCGCCGAGGAGTTCTTCGTATACATTCTCATCGTGGACTTCTTGGGGAAGACCAAGATCGGAACGGGTCTTGGGAACGTAAACTTCGTCTCTTTCCATGGACGCGTGGTTCGAATGATGGCGATGATGGGAATATTTCCAGCTGGACAAGAGTAAGACTCCAAATCAGAGCGTAGGATGCTTCGATTCAAACCTAAAGAATGGCGTGAAGAGGGCAGAATGCAAAATCTATCGCTGTATATGAAGATCAGGCTGAGGCGGAGTAAGCTGAGCGGTGCTCACGAATCCGATGGTGTCGTTCACACTGGCGTAAGGAGAAAAGGCTGAATGCCCGCACTTTGAACAGTGAGGTCAGCGTCACGATACGAAAAAAAATTGGCGCACTTCGTGTCCTATGACCCACAATCCGGTGAACGCCAAGCCTTGAAACCACCAGCTATTTTACGGGTGTCAGGGAAATATTCCGAGTCACTCAACGGGAGAAAAACTGCATACTAGACCATCCACGCCGACCATTTGAAGACTTGTGCCCCTCGCGGGGTCAGCCGATGTTGAACATATCCACTGGACATTAACGGGTCGATTCGAGTTGCCAATGCCCAAAATGCTCCTGCAACTAGGATGTCACGGGCAAGATAAAGAAGGGCGCGGGAGGTATGTCTCTCAAACAACCTGGCGGGAATCGCGCTACGAATCTCCTTCAAGGACCTAGTAGAAGGTAAGAAAAAAAATTGCTGAAGGATATGCACTATTCATATCACCATTCCATCGGCGCATAGACCGGTAGCGCGTCTTCATTGTACGATGTCGTAGCGGATTTTTCGGCCATAGCGAAAGGTATCGTTCTGGAGCCTTTGGAGTTAGTTTGATTTATATTTCACGAGTCCGTGTCTACGCTCGCTGCATTGATGCACGGTAGTAATCAGTTACCGTTTGCATCGTGGAGATCTACGATCAGAAGGAATGTATTGGTCGTGTCGTGTTCCGTGGTCTTCCAGAGACGTGACCAGCGCACGCTGCGGTTGTTGCAGATTGAACGAACCCAGATGTCATCGTCGGACAATTCAATGAGCTGGTGAGAGGAACTGCTTTTCGACATTCCCGGATCCTATCCAACGACCAATTTTGATACAGTACAACAGCCAGCGCTCGGTAGCGGATAGCGACATACAGTTGTCAGTATGTAGAAGTATTTTCGAGCAGCATGGTCTTCATCCTGATTCCTGGATCCGAGATTACCGCTCTGTCTAGATCTCTGGAACACTATACCAATCAAGAACTCATTGTTTCTTGCGCGGTCAAGCTAGTCTTAGCTCATTCGAGTAAGTATCAGGAGAGGGGCAAGCCAAAAATATCCAACGGAATCCAATCATGATATATCATTCCATCCTGATCCGATCTTTTCACTTCACTTTACTACGTACTTACGAGAGGGCGGTAAATGCAACTTGTGGCGCCTTGCCACTGGCAGCACAATTTCCTTGAAACTGATTGTTTCCCTGTGATCTCACCAGGCAACGCAGGAGAGCTGGCCACCATCTCCAAGTCAGCATGTGCTGATCTACCATTCATTCACCCCGAGAGCCGAAAGCTAGCGTCCAGTGCCAACATCTAAAATGAATTCGCCATTTCAAGGCTCCCCCGCTGCTTCTTTCCATTCGCCACTTGCCACCTCTTCTTTCGCACTACCGCTTTTTTTCTTTTACGCCACTTTGCTTTCTTTGCCAGTCTCACTCTCTTCATCATGTTTGCGGCCATGTTTAAAGATTCGGAAGAGTACCTAGCGAGAAAGGGAACGCCGTTCGTTCCTCCCGATGTTCGTCCCTCTCGGCTCTCAGCACCCTGCTTTTCAAAACTTTTGCCAGTTGACTATTTCAGACATTCGGAAGGCTATACCAGCAGAACTGCACAAAAAATCCACTGCCTGGGGCCTTTGGATAGGTGCTCGGAACGTTCTCTGCGTCGCCGCCTTCTATTATCTGGGAACCACCATCGAATCAGTGACGCTGGTCATCGCTGCTTCCCTGCGATGTGGTCCCATCGCTACAACTCTGATACGTTGGGCTCTCTGGGCGACGTATTGGTTCTGGCAGGGGATTGGTATGGCGGGTCTTTGGTGCTATGGCCATGAGGCCGGACACGGGACCATTTCAAACCACAATTGGCTCAACAACACGCTTGGATACATTCTGCATACTGCGAGCGCCACTTTTGTATTCCCCACTATTCTAACCTGACTTGCTTCAGGCTCTGCTCACCCCTTACTTTGCGTGGCGGTCCACGCATCGGGCTCATCATGTGTGTATCGTTCTCTCCTTGGTTTACGCCATGTTAACCTTTTCGCAGAAAGCCGTAGGTTCCATGGAGCGTGACGAAAACTACGTTCCTGTGAGCTCTCCACGACAAGCATTCGTCTTATTGGTCTTGAATTCCAGCCAGGCCCTTCGCTCAGACCTCAAACTTAAATCTGAGGATGGGAAGCAATCCGGTCTGGACTACCATGAAGTCTTCGAAGACACGCCCATCTATACGCTCGCTAGGATCCTCATCATGCAGATCGTCGGGCTGCAGTTGTATTTCGTGGCCAACACCATGGGATCGCCTTCGTATCCCAAGGGCACAAATGTAAGCTATCTTGTCACGGCTCCTTCGAAACTCTTTGGACTAACGTTTCTTCTTCACAAGCACTTTGACCCCAATTCCGCTTTATTCAAGCGCGAGCAACGTTTTGGTATCATGGCCTCGGATGCGGGTCTCCTCTTCATGCTTTATCTTCTGTGGGGATATACGGAACGCTACGGCTTGGTCGCAATGCTGAACTTATACTTCGTGCCGTACCTGGTTTGTAGCTATCAACGCCCAGTTCTTATCTTGCTGAACCATTCCATGTGTAGTTGTGCAACCACTGTGAGTGACAGACACAAGGCAGTGCTGACCCACATGCTTGATGTTGTTCACAGGGATCGGTGAGGCGCTGTTCTATGGATCATGTTCACACTCAGACTCAACGATAAATCTACTCAGTGCTAGTGACATTCCTCCATCATTGCGACCCGACGCTTCCCCACTATCGAAAGAGCGAGTGGACATTCGTTCGCGGTGCCATCGGGACCATCGACAGGTTCGACTAACTTATTTTTACAACCATTCTGACCTTTCTATAGGCCAATCATGGGCTGGATTGGGCGATTCTTTTTCCTTAACGTCTCTCACGATCATGTAAGTCAGTCCCTCCACCATGCAAAAATGTTCAAATATCGGTCTCAGGTCGCGCACCATCTCTTCTCGTCCATCCCGTTCTGTCAGTCGTTGTTCTTTCGAACGCAGCATTCAAAATCTGATTGAACGAACAGACAACCAACCCAAAGTCACGGAGCATCTCAAACGCGTCCTGGGAGAGCACTACAGCTACGACTCCACCGTACGTTCGAGCTTCGATCATTCAATCCTTCTAATTCTCCGCCGGTTGACCCTCTTCCAGCCTTGCTTCCGTGCACTGTATCGCTCCTTCACCGAGTGCGCGTTTGTTGAAGATGAGGGTGACATCATTTTCTACAAGAACACGAGGGGGGAATCTGTCCGATTTTTGCAGAGCGAGGCCGAGTAAGGGATTTATAGAAGGGGCAACGCAGTGTATTTCATGTCAGGTATCCTCAGCAATTTAATTTATTCCGGATCAGAGGGCCATTCCACCATTCTTGTGCTATCCACGCACCGTAGCTTGGTGCGCTGTCAATTATTGCTGATCATCAACGCATCGAAGAAGAGAGCTGGTAAATGAAGTGAGAAGCCTATAGACAGTTCAGAAAGAGTAATCACCCAATTCCTCCACACACTCTTCGAACCCGAGAATGTTCGCAACATACTGATCAGGCCTGATTAGGACAACGCATCCGGGGCCCTCAGGATCTACCCCATAACCCTTGTACGCAGCCCCGCCACCATCATGGTACGAGACTTCGTCAGCGAAAATCTGGTCGTACGTTGGGTATCTGAACTTCCCCACGAGCGGGCACAGGAGTGACGGGAAAGCAGGGTACGCGAGGGCGCGCCGAGGGAGGAGGTGAGGGCAAGCACTTCGATGGCGGCGTTGATGTCCGTCGTCTGGGGGTGTATTTCTTGATTGGGGAGGAAGGGGCATGGGTGAGCGTGTTGCAAAGGACGGTGAGTCGTTCTAATTGAGCGGGTTTGACATGTTACCAGCAAAGACTAAGGAAGAGAGTGAGTGCAGTGGGGTAAGTATGAGGTTGTCGGATAACTTACGTATCAGGCGCCATCGACCATCGGAGACGAGACGATCGGAGAGTTCGACGGCATGAGCGTCTGCGTAACATACCACCATCTGAGATTCAAAATGCTAAGATGCGGTACAGGTTCGAGTTCACTCCGGCCACGGAATTCACAGCGCTCACCGATCCGATGATGACGTTCCGCGCCATCTCCATCTTCTCAGCTGAAACCTTAGCCACGATGAGCGACGGCTCGTATTTGACCGCAGTTCCGGAGGTCCACTTGCCCATCCGATCCAAAGAGCCTGGAACTCTTCCATGCTTATCCTTCGGACTCTGCGACGGCAGGCTTCCCAGAGAACAGCCGCGAGAATTTATGATCGAATTCGATGAGTTGGCGCGCGACTTCGACGCGCTCGTGACCGTCTACGCCAGTTGGGGGTAATTTTCGGGAGAAAATCAGGAGGAAACGTACAGGTATCCAATATCCTGGGGCTGGCGAGCCCTTTAGCGCACGCAGCGAGCTTCCAACCGAGATTGTAACTATGTGTGCGATCTATTCAAACGAATATCTAGAATTATAGCGGGACAAACCTGTCCGCCATACTGATGTTCATTCCTTGACCTGCCTTGGGCGAATGCGTATGGAAGGCGTCTCTGTGATACAGGGGCGTAATCAAACCCTCTGACAGAGCTGCGTAAACGAGTACACACCCAGTCAGGAAGATACGGTTCTTGAACGATACGTTTCTACAGAGCCGCTGCCCGATCTCGTATACAGACCACCACTCAACCTCGGGACATTCGAGGGTATAGGGCGCCAAAATTCTCCGTGCGCTCTCTATAATCTTCTCTGGGCTTTGCGCGTGCGGGTCCTGGCAAATTCTAGATGCAACGGTGCATGTACCGTACATCCGAACTTACTCACAAGCTTCTCGCCAGGCTGCAGCGTCCCCATTTGGATGTAAAAACCGCACGAGATTGCGCTCACGCGGGACGATCAGAAGGGAACCCGCGTCGGCAGAGTGTAGCACGACTTTAACGCGAATGTCTGGTAGGTCGGTGATCGGTCGAGCGTCGAGCACGCCCCAGTATATGTTCGCCGAATCGCCTTCGAGCGAGAATCCCAGCTGCCTGCCGACCAAATCGTGCACAGTAAACGGGTCGAAATGAGGAAGGCACAAACTTGCGCGTCCAACTCTTCGCCCCGTCGCAACCGACAACATACTTTGCCTTGATTTCCTCCACTTTTGAGTCCTTGATGTTATGATCGCCCACCTCTGCCGTCGTCGCGACTACGTTGGATCGATACAGCCCGTTGAACTCATCGTTATGTTCCTCCGGAGGAGGTAGATGCATCAACTTCACGGTAATGGGATGACTTGCTGCCGGATCTGTATTATATTCGAGAGAAACTGGTGATACCGATCGCTCCACTTCCAATCCTTGAGCATACAAAGTATGAGATTCAAGCAAAACTAGCGGCAGCCAAGGAAACTCACCGTCCTTCCTCATACACCCAATCAGAAAATCCTCAATCGCCTTGCGTGAGTACCACATGTCGAAACCGACTCGTCCCTGGCTCCGTATCAGGAATCCTTGCCGTCGCGACGAGCTTCCCCTCCTTAGGGTCAGGGTTGTAAAATACCGTCTCAGCGAGTTCGTTTCCCTCCCTGCGCAGCCCGTCAGCGATGCCAAAGCTCTGGAATATCTCGATGGTGCGGCATTGGACGCCGTCTGCATGCCCTCGTGTGATCTTGGTGGCACGTTTATCGATGATGCGCGTTTTGGCGCCTGTGCGGGCGAGCCAGCATCCGAGCATCCTACAGCCAAAAATTGATGAAGTGACAAAGAGAGACGGTGTCTAGATAGGAATGCTCACAATCCGGCTGGTCCTGTAACGGATCGGAATGAACTGTCCGAGTTTGGTCAACAGGTCGAACAACTCACCTGCGCCGACAATAAGGACGTCGCATTCCGAGTTAGATTCCGACATGGTGGTCGTTGCTATTAGTGGCACAGACCATGCGCGGGTCAGTCAGGCCGCGAGAACCGACCGGCATTCTTTGCCGCTGCGTCCAGGGTCCTGGGACTTGGGAGCAACTCGAAGCACGAAAGAACCACGTGTTCGGCTAACCACTGGCTGCCACTATACCATCACGTGTGTTCATCCTTCCTCCCTTAGCAATGCGACGAGCACAAACCCTCGTGCGGACTCACGGCCGTCCCTCACTCGCCGCTCTCGCCCTTGGCGGCGCGGATGATCTTGGCGTCCTCCGCGAAGGAGACGAGTCCACCGAGGACGTCCTTCGGAGGCGGCTTATTGAGCAGGACGGGAGA
This sequence comes from Panellus pusillus, assembly GCA_013387415.1. Classification (NCBI taxonomy): domain Eukaryota; kingdom Fungi; phylum Basidiomycota; class Agaricomycetes; order Agaricales; family Mycenaceae; genus Panellus; species Panellus pusillus. The sequence continues at coordinate 4,155 of QVIE01001556.1, read as the reverse complement.
ACGACAGGGTGAGTATCATTAAACGTACTTGGTATCTTTCGCGCCTTGCCCATGAAGTAATGAACGAGTAAGCTGAAAACGCAAATTGAAGCCTCCAAGCCCAACTTGCACACCGGCCACCATTGGAGGAAATTCAAAGACTCGAGAAGGAGCACAAGAGCCTCGAATTGCTGCTCGTTGGCACGCAGAGAGAGAATGAAAAGGTGTATGGCTGATATCGAACGGTGCGTTTGTTGAAGTTAAAACAGGTACTCCATTGCTCAATCGATGGGTGTATCTGCTATCTTGTGTAGCGGAAAAGCCCGCGAGAAATGCTCGAACGCGAATTAGCCAAGTTGGCTGGGGAGAATTGGCAGGTGTGTCTGTCGCGCCTTCTTCGATCAACCAACAGTCTGGGCTCTAATCTGACCATGGGCACGCATACTTTTGTAGACGTCCCTGGACATTGCCCCAGCATCTGTATCCACAATTCTTCCTGCCGGTCCATGTTCCACCAGCGCTCAAACACCCTGGGATCCACTGGTGCTCCCCCGCACGGTCTCTCACACGCGCAGGGCGCCACCACCACCACCCACCACCTCCCTCCGCGGATCCGACCCGATGCAGCTACAGATCGACCAGCAAGCGACGCTCGCGCACGTTGAGCAAATCCGCATGCTGATCATGGGTATGGACGCAGCGCCTCCAAACGCGCGAAGACAAGTTGGTCAAGAGCGTCGAAAGAGCGGAGAGTGAGGGCAGGAGGTTCGAGGACTTGAGGAAGGAGATGATCGCGGCTGCTAGCGAGTAGTATGTTCTCTTTCTTTGCAACGTATATGTATGTATTCATTCCTACGACCATTCGCGGTTGCTGACAGGTTCGAGCTTTGATTTGGATGATTTTGCATATATTTCGTTTCGTGTTTCCATCAATTACCCCGACCTCAACGAGGCTCTGTAGAGTGCCGACGCTGGACGCGTAGGACTCGGAGCGGGTAAGAGATGAAACTCGGGATCGGGTACACGGTTAGCCGGCTTTCATTCTAGTAACCTGATCGGAAAGTCGGGTGTCTCCACTCGTTATAACCTTAGAGCTCTGTGCAAAGCGGGACACTGCACCAGCACCCTCCTCAGATTGATAAATGTCCAAAGAAAACAGCAACAGCCCTGTCTTCCTCATCACAGGGTGCTCGGGTGGGTTTCGGCCGAGAACTAGCGCTAGGTAATGATATTGTGCTTGCTTCGCTGCAGTTCGGATACTGAACGAGGTCGACAGCCGCATTGGCCAGTGGTTTCCGTGTCATTGCAACTGCAAGAAGACTGGATGCCATGTCCGACCTGGAGAGCAAAGGTGCGAAACTTTTGGCGCTGGATGTTACCGCGGCGAGCGAGGAGCTCTCGAGCGTTGCCGAGAAGGCGATCGCGATTTAGTACGCCGTTCAACTCCAGTGAAGTATGTATGTATACTCACAGGCATATGTAGCGGCCAAGTCGACTTTCTGTGAACAATGCAGGGTATGCGCAGGGCGGCGCAATCGAGGAGGTATCCCACGCAGAATCCCTGGCGCAGTTCAACACAAACTTCTTCGGTTTGGTGAGGATCCTATACAAATACCAGTACAGCTATTCATTTTTTCATCTAGATCAACACGACAAAAAGCATTTCTGCCACACATTTCGCGCGCGGCGTGCCGGGACACTGGTTCAATTTAGTACTGAAAACGTCTGCACCGCCCTTCCAGGGACCGGCATGTACAGCGCCACCAAGGCAGCAGTGGAGGCCATCTCGGACACCTGGGCACATGAGCTTGCGGAATACGGCATCCGCTCCATTGCCATCGAGGTAGGCATAGAGCACCATTCCCCTGCTTTGTGTTCACAGAACGCATCTTCACAGCCGAGTGGCTCCGGACCAACTTCTTCAAGGCAGCGGGTACGTATGCCCGCGAAGACGATCGAAGGCTACGAGGCGCGGCATGGTGTGATGGGTTTCATGCTGAACCAGTACCCGGACATCGTGCCCGGGGACCCCGCTAAGGGTGCGCGCAAACATTATCGCACTGCTCACCAGACCCGACGCGCCCTCCCGCTGCGCTTTGCCGTGGGCGACGACGCGTACAAGAACTTCAAGGCGTTTTATGAGAAGCGGCTGGGGAGCTCGAGGCACAAAGGAGTTGAGCACAGGGACGAATTTGGCCTCTGTGGCGGCGTAGTTGGATTCAATTGCGTATTTAATTATCCTTACTAAGATTACTATTTAATCATGCTTTTGCTCTTGAAGGAATCCAAGTGAGACTCAAGAGCGGGTGCTGTATTACTGAATAGTACGCGTGTGAAGTTTGCCGGTCGAATCTCGTGCCCCACTGAGGGCCTACAGACCAATTGAAAAGCGTTTTATATACAAGTACACAACCGAATGCCTTCTCAGCAGCCAATCTCGGCGCCGCGAGTCATCGAACCATCAACTTACTCGGCGGGTTGATGACTTTCAATGATCGAAAACGCTCCCGTATATGCGCCGTGTTCTTGACTGACATCTGCTACTTCCCGATTCTATCGCAAGTATCGCTCGACGTCTATGCCCTATATACATATGTATTTCAACAACGAAATCGTCGAGATCCATCTCACTTCTCCTGCAAGACACCTCTCTCTACTTCCGCGTCACCGTAGCAGTGATAAGCCCGCTCGGCGCCGCGATCGGCATGAACACCTCCGCCTGCGCGCTGAACATCAAACAATCGAAAATCAGCACTGACACCTCGCAAAAACGCAAAGATACGAAGAGAGACAGACGCACGGGAGGACGTTTCTCGACGCCCGAGATAGCTCATGTCGACGGGGATGTAGTGCTTATTCGGCAGCGCGTACGACACGCTCTGGACGCCTGCGTTCTGCGCGATGATCGTGCGCGCCATGCGGTAGAGCGTTGCCTGGCATGCAGATGTAAATATGTGTGTGAGTCGGAGCCGAAAAATTTCTGATTGGGGAAAGAAAGGGTGGTAAGGGGACAGAGCGCACCTGGACGCTGGCGCTGTTATCCGCGGCGAAGATTGTCCAGCGTGACCGTGCGTGCCTTGGAGGGTACGCTGGGATCCCACACGCTGCCTTCTGTATGTCCGTCTGATTCCGCGGATAAGTATACATATGCTTGAACCGTTCGGAAATACGATCAGCGTGACGTAGGGGAGCACACAACTCCTCGACGGCGGTGTCGCTGGGCTTCGGGATTTTAACAGGGGAGAAGGTGTACGAGAGGTCGATGGAGGTCGAGAGGATACGATCGTCGACTTCTTTCAAAGTGGTGTACTTGTCGCGCACAAAATTAGTAAAGCAGACTCGGTGGTCTTGAGGACTGCGTGCGCATGACTATAGCATCTAGGGATATTATAAGAAGATTGAGAACGAAACGAACGAGAAGTTCCGAGATCCCGGAGGTCACGTTGGCGACGATGCTGTCCTTGCCCTGGGACGCGTCTACCTGTCTTGCAGATGAGATCAGGCTGACTTGGGTGCGTGAGCAGGGTACGTGCCTCAACCTGCACAATCCGCTTATCCTCTCCGTCGCGGATGAACGCATGCGGATGTTCCGCGGGCCCCTGTTCGCCGCAACAGAGGAGCCGGGACCATCGCAGCTGCTCGACGGTCACAAACGCCTTGTGAATGTGCGCGTACTTGGAGAACGAGGTGCGTTCCCAGATGAAGCGCGATCGTTCGGGATACAGGACGTGAGGCGATATCTTGGCGATGTCTGGCGCGAACGTTAGCTGGTCGGCTGTGCGATCGATAAAGGGGAAGCCAGAGTTGGACTAGGTGGATTCTGCGAGCCCGCCCTCCCGGGTCGACAGGTTTTAGAGATAGGCAAATCATAACCCGCGAGAATCAAGGAGCTCAAGCTCGTTCGCTACGACAGTCCCGAGCCCCGACTTCCCCGTTTTGTGACCCACAGTAAGTGATATTCTTAACTGGATGATCAGGCAAAATTTAGCCCTGATGCATCCGACGTAAAGTAGAACAAGAACAAACGCACTAGAATCGGTGGCAACGACGACGAATTGTCGGCTTCCGTATAGCTGGTCTCGATGTCGCCCTCGAGCAGCGCCTGCACATTGTACTCGACGACGTGGTGCCATGGTCCCTCCCGGACGACGCGCAGCACGCGCACTTTGTCCTTGC
>QVIE01001827.1:0-11275 GCA_013387415.1 Panellus pusillus | reverse complement strand
CCTCGGCGTTTGTAATCGGCGGTGGCATTTCTGCTCGCCGGCTCGCTCGGTGCCCGAAGAGTTCTCCCCAAAGCGCAGCAGCCGCCAGCGCCAGCTCACCTTGGGGTTAAGCCGCTTCGCCGCCGCAAACGCTGCAGTCCGCTTCGCGCGCTGCTTCCGGGCGCGCCGCCGCCAGAGCATCACCACGATCAGAAAGATGAAGGCACACCCGAGAGTCATAAGCAAGATCTCCCACCACGCAAGGGCGCGCCCGCCGCCACTGTTCACCGTGACCGGTGGTGTACCCGGAGTGGGCTTCGTCGGCTCGGAGATGGTGCTGTTAGTCGTCGGGGGCGCGGTGACGATAACGAGATCCGAAAGACACACGCCAAGCCGGGGACCACGTTCGTGGAGTTGTTGCACGTCGCCGTGGTGCACGTACCGCCTCGTAGGACTTGACTGGAGCTCGAGCACGCGAGGCAGTTACTTGGACCCGAACCACTGCAACTCGAGCAACTCGAGTCACATGCTTGGCACGCGCTGGACGACGTGTCGAAGAACTGCGATTGTGCACACGTCGGCAGGCAGCGCCCATTGCTCAGCACCGGCCGGTCTGAAGGACAGCTCGCGCACTGCGAAAACGAGGAGCCAGTGCAAGTCGCACAGTCTGGGTGGCATGCGAGACAGGTACCCCCCGAGGAAAACGTGTTGGACGGACAGGTGGATACGCATTTGCCGTTGAAAGCGAGTTGATTGGACGAGCAGGTAAGGCAGGTGGTGGCGGAGCCACTGCAGGTGCTGCAGCTCGAATCGCAAGCTAGAGATCTCCGGTCAGATCGAGAAGATCAGCGGAACTGCATTACACACTTGTACACGTCACGTTATCCGCGGGAGAGAGAAAAGTTCCCGAGGGGCAGCTATCGATGCACTGACCGCCGGAGAGAACGAAGCCTGTCAAGCAGCCGGTACACTTTAGCTCATTGACCGTCGACGCCACATTGAAGCTCGCGATCTCGCAAGTAGTACATTTAGCGCCGCAAGCTAGATAAGCCACTGTGTGAGATACATGCACAAAAGAAAGAAGGGAGGAAACAAACTGTCGCATTCGCCCTTATTGTTATCCGCGATGAGATTGGAACCCTCGCAGACGCCGGTGCTGCTTGCAGACACGCAGCTGCCGTTGTTCGTAAGGTAGTGAGAAGTAGGGCATAGGGTACAGTCGTTGGATGTTGGTCCGGAGCAAGTATCACATGACGCGGAGCACGCGACACAGCTAGAACCATTGCTAAAGCTGCCGTCAGGGCACGCGACACCCGAGGCGGTGGCGGGTACGGGCGTGCACTTGGTCGCGTCGTTCTGATCCTGCGTGAAGCCAGTGGCGCAAGTAAGACAGTTGCCCGTCCCATCTGCGCAGTTGCTACAGCCTATTTCGCAGACCTTGCAGTCGCCGTTGGACGCGGCGAAGAATCCGTTCGCGCACTTGGCACATGCCGTCCCGTTAGCAGCAGTGACATAGCCAGGGTTGCAGGCACAGGTGCCGTCAGAGGCGCACTCGCCGTTGAGGCAATTGCAGGCGGTCAAAGGGTTGACTACGGGCGGCGTGAGGCACCTGCCCGACCCTGATATACCCTCGTCACAGTCTGAGCAACCGGCAGGACAAGCTTGGCATTTCGGTCCAAAGAATCCGGGGGAACAGGTTTCGCAGGAGGTGCCGTTGAAGCCCGGGGCGCATGTGCACGTGCCTGAGGCAGAGCAGGTGCCAGAACTGGCGCAGGGCGGGGAGCAGGTGGAGGACTGCATGTCGAGGAGTGACATAGAGCCAGTGCTCCCCAGAGGCAGTTGGGTGGTGTCTGGAACAGAATCCCAGATCACAACACGTCCGTTTGAGCCGAAAGACATGGCGGCCCAGACACTGGAGGATAGGGCCATGGATTGAGCCTTGATTGGCGTCGAGGTGTTGGCAACGGGGACCGAAGGGAGAGAGCTGAATGCTGCCTGGCCGGAATATAAGCTCTGAGAGTATATCGCGAGACCCGGGTTGACTGCGACAGTCAGAGGCAATGTAACGGTGGATGAATTTGAGAATCCTGGAGTGGAAGAAATAGTCGCATGCGACGAAGTTAAAAGATCGTGCACGAGCTGAGGGTTGGTGGTCGCTGTATACTGGCCTGGCAAAAGCAGGACACTATCCGAGACGTCAGACGCCGAAAGTGATACACCGACTAATTGACAAAAGTCAGTGTCTCCGTCAAAAGTATTGAAATAGGAAACATACGTGTTATGTTTGAAGAGCCTTGAAGACATTGGCCAGCAACGCAGACGATAGAGGATGAGTTTAAGGCTGCAGCTTGTGCACCGAAGGCCAACAGGATGGCCAAAATGCCGGAGAACATTGCAAGCCGGGAAAACGAAGGTGGGGTAAGAAATAACAAGCGTATTATGGCCCGGCGTTGCCACGGCTCGCGCTATTGTTCCCATTATAATCGTTTTCGCTTCACCGCGCGTTTGTCCGAAAGAGAACAATAATGTTTTACTATTGTTTGGGCACCGAATGGAATTTGTCCGGCTCTTTGTTCTCGTTACCCGACAGAACGAAGTCTCTAGATCTTTGACATGGACGACGACGCGTCTGCGTTCCGTCGGTGCGTAAATTGGACGCGAGGCCAGGGGAACGACATCTCCGTGATTTTTATGCAGACGAAAGCGACTCCGGGTTATATAAAAAACAGAGCGATCTCTATTCAGTATGTGGACAGTATATAACGATAACATATGACCAGCGCAACCTAGTATATCCCAGCCGATTCGTTCGTTAGCAAGCTCATCGATACGTGTACTAGTCCAGTGCGTAAGGCGAAAAGTTGGTGAGTTGAGTCGACACAGGTACTGGACATGCGCCTGGACCGGTGAGTCCCGCGGTCGGTGGACGGCTAGCGTAAGTAAAAGGTAAAGAAAGAATGTCCGACGAGCGGAGTGCAGGATAGCAATGAGAGGGGCATAGAATGATTGTGGTGGGTAGTGCGGTTAGTACCATTCGTCAGTAGTATTCGTCTCCTCGATGGTTGGCTCGTTCAGAGCGTGTCGATGATGGCCACGGAAAAATCAGAGAAATACGCCTGCTGAGTCTTGGGCGACGCATATTCTTCCTCGCTGCCTCCAAAGAACGTCTGCAACATGCCAGTAAGCGGGCTGATAGGGAGAGAGAGAACGCAAAACTGCTCACCTGCATCTGGATTCCGCGGTGGCGACCGGAATCGCTGTCGCGCAGGATAAGGCCAGAAACATTGATGACTTCCTTGCCGTTCGCCCAAACCTGGATCTCTCCATTGGCCTTCCCGACGTCGTTAAGCTGGACGCGCTGCGAGATGGTGGTCCATGCACCCGTGGCAAACGTCCACGAACCCGCGCGACGGAAGCACCGTACGTCGGGTTGCACGTCGAGAACGGCGGGAGGTCGCAGACGGCCTTATTCGCCGAGAAGCCAGAGACCTCATAGTCAGGCAGGTAGGTGTACAGCTCGCCCGCACCCTCGCTACGGAACATGAAACGCGCAGAGTAGCACTGCGTTGATCGCCGGCCGCCGGAGCAGCCAATAGCCACATCGGCACTGTCCCCACCATCTAAAAAGCAGCAGCTCAGCAGAGTGTCGGCTTGCAAGAAAAGAAAGAAACTCACAAAGACCGGGAAGTTTACCACCGAGATTGAAGTCGAAACCATTCTCAAAGAACACGGAATATCCGAGAGTGAGGGTCTTGGCGGTAGTCATATCCAGGCTGTTAGGCCCTGGGGCGTAAAACGAAAAGCCACCCTGGGGATCATGCGTGAACGTGTATGATCCCTTGGGGTAATTCGCCTGCATCGACTCCTTGCCGTCCGGTGCATCCATGTAGGTGTGTGTGAGCGCAGAAAGCAGGTTGGTGAGCTGGAAAGTGCTATCTGACAGGGAGAGCGCTGAAGACGACTTGGGGGAGGTAGTCCAGGAGTCTCCGGGGGTACCGGCTGGGAACAGGGCGGCAAGGGACAAGGCTCCACCACCGGAGCTCGAGCCGGTCGAAGTGGACTTGGCAGCAGTTGAGCTCTTGGTGGTAGTGACATGCTTGGAGCTAGTGGCGGCCTTGGCAGTGGTGGTCACCTTGGAGCTTGTGGCGACCTTTGTGCTCGACTCGTGAGCGCTGGAACTGGCGCTGACTTGCAATACATGGCTGGACGATGTGGCGGAGGCAGAAGAAGTCGAGTTAGAAGGTGCTTTGCATGTCTTCGAGCGACGGACACGCTTCGTCGGAGGAGCAGCTTCAGGTATCGACCGCGCAGCAGGTTGGGCCCTGCCAATGGCCCTGTTCCTGTGTCGTCGCGACCAGTTGCTGTCGTGAAGGGAGTCTGCAACCACGACGGTGGCCAAAAGAGCGACCAAGAGAATGTAGAGTTGGGAGGCGTGCATTATGGGTGGTTGGGGAGTGTCGGGACGGAGGGGGGAGTAAAAAAGAGGGAAGCCAACAATCAAACCAATGGAGCAACGGAGAAGAGGAAAACAATGGCCGATCACCGGAGATCGGCGCTCTATTATTTCCTTTCTTGGAGGACCGAGTCGGACCGAAACATTGCAATCAAATAATCCGTCATTGTTTTGCTGCTCCTTCTCCAGAAAATACAACGATAACTTACATAGAACAACAAATACAGCAATGGACTCGACCTAGTAGGCCGCCGGTTTGGTACCTCTGGCAATAAAAACAGAAACCATCTGGCCGTGGAATTTTGCCTTTGAAAACTGTCCGAAATCGAACGCTCGGAGACCCGCGCCTGCGAATGCCTTCTGGATGTCCGCTTCGGTGAACCCACCGTTGTTCGGGACGTTCTCGGGCACGGGTTGCGCGCTCTTCATAAAGTCCACCACAAAGAGGCTGCCGCCAGGCTTGAGGAAAAAACTAAGGGTGCGCGAGATATCGTCGATGGATTCAAAGTGATGGTACGCCGCCGAGCACTCGAAACGTCGCTTCTCGTCAGATGGAGTCCCGCGTGGAAGTAGAGTGATTGGAACGCACGACAACCACGTCGAATTTCTGGCCATTGAGCTCGGATTCTTCCCCCTTGAGATCCGCACAGACGGCTTGCATTTCCTCCTCAGGTATTCCTGGCCCTAGGTTAGATTATATACCTTCCCCGTGCATCACAAAGATAATACCCTGGTGCATATGAAGCGAGCAATCGCGCACAGACAGCAGATGCCCTACCTGGTTGTAAACTTTCTCATTATAAGAATCGACCGTCGCTTGGTTGATGTCGACACCGATGATACTCTTGCAGTAGGGTGCTAACCCTCTTGAGATCAGCCCTGCGTGACGGTCGCGTCGGACGACGTTCGTACATAAGATTACAGGCGCACCGGTTCCGCATGCAAAGTCCATCACGGTCGTCGTGTCCGCGTCGAATGGATACGCGTTGCGTATTGTCCGTGATATCCTGTGGCGCGTCTAATCCGCCTGCGAGGAGCATGGAAGATACGAACTTGTCTCCGATGTTAGTCGCAATTGATTGTTGCTCGAACAAATGCGCATTTTCGCTTGTCCAAGCACCATGAGGGACCTTATTCCCTTGCGAGTGACTGTGGCCGTCGGTATGGCTATGATCGTGAGCAGCGGAGTGGAACATAGTGAACAGTCAAGCAAATATAGTGTATATGTCAAGCTTCAATTTGTTTTCGAAAGCGTTATTGCCCCACAGGGAGACCATCTACATAGTCATGATTCCATCTGTATATGAGGACTACAAAGGCAGCTGGGCATCTCGAGGTCAAGCCAAATCAGCGACTCCTGCGGCTCAGTCCCCTCAGCACAACTCCACTATGATGACTAGCCTAGGTGGCTCGATCAAATCAAATACCGAACAATGCGCGCAGTGCTCGCTCGCAGCGATGGAGAGTGGAACGGGCGCGGAAGGGAGAAGGAAGATGGTGGGGCCGAACCGCACTGCTGAGATATCTCGAAGCCTCGGCGACATACTCTCCACCATGCCGGGGAGCCACTCAATATTGTAGCGTGAACAGGGATTCGATGTATGAGGGCTGCGCGGTGGGACGTTCAGACCAGTGATGGGAGACATTCGGTTCTGATGGCAATATTATATGGCGCCGGGGGACGATGGCTTCGCTCAAGAGGCGAAAAGCACCGCGACCCAGCAGTTGGCGGGAAGCCAGGCGCCTGGTGTTGTCAAGATTTTCCATGATAACCTGCAGCGCAAAGTTTGCCGGTAAACAGTTCAACTGACATTGCGTACCTCCAATCAGGCTTGAATCACTCCCGCGCACGCTCCAATTCCCCGTACGCAAGCTGCAAACGCATTCCGTTCCGCCAGGCGGGGAGCATGCTGGATCGTTGGACGGGGAGAGCCAAAAGAAAGCGTGAGGTGGACTGGGGACGGGTGCGAAGCCCTCCGACCTGATTGTCCCCGAGTGGAACAGACAGGTCCAGCAAGAGGTTTCCTTCTCCTTCGTCGGAGTTCGCCGACATCAAGAAACAGACGTCGTACGAGCCGGATTTATTTCGGCCCAGGACGGGCACGGTCGTGCGTGATAATTTCTCGCCCGTTAGTACTCCTCTTGATCCTTGAGTGCGTCAAGAAATATCTCTCTTGCGTGTTCAGGGCGACCGTGCTGTCCAGGAATTGGTAAAAGACATATGGGACGCGGGTTTTCTCGAAACAGAGAGCGATGTCGCCAGCATCCGGCTCGTTCATCCGATAGCCATAGAAGGGGATTTTGGAAGCGGCCTGCACATGTAAGGCGAGATGGAGGGCTTCCCAGAAGGAATCTCCTTCATATGAAGACTCTGTGTGACTAGATTTTGTGTCGCTACGCATGCATACCGTTGTTCACGGATGGCGGAGCTGAAAGAGGCAAGGTTTGTTTACCACCTGCTTCCATCTAATTTCTGTCCTCAATTTCGTCGCGCCAGGGTACTGCTCTCTGAAAGCGCTGTGGTCCCATCATGAGGAATGCCAACATCTTCGACATGATTAATAGTGTCTCTCTACGTCTATTCTCCGCTTTGCTCGTCTTGCAGAGGGTCCTAGGCTTTGGTTGAACACAAGAGCGGTTACCAGATGGCTTGAACAGTATTCAAGGCACTTATACGGTCGCGAACCACGATAGCCAGAATGATACCAGTGGAGGTACCCATCGCGTTATCTGGATGCAACCAGCCTTATGACAACCAGCAAGAAATCCGCAGGCTTTTGCGACCCCTTCGTCGAGTGAAATGCTTGCCTGCGAGTGCCCACTGATTCTTATTCATTTTTGCTGCACGTATGTAGGCTATGCCGATATCGAAGCAAGTCGTTTTCTCTTTTATTATTCCGAGAGCCGAAACACACTGCCAAAGCACGACATCGTCCTTTGGCTCAACCGCGGCAAGTTCCTCTTCTCACAGGGGTGCCTTGAATCCAGCATTTGTTTTTCCTCACATTGATCACAGGTCCCGGAGCTTCAGCTTCCATCGGTCTTTTCATGGAATTAGGTTCCAGCATCCTCCATTTGTGGGCTGCGGGAAATTGAATCTAGTTCGCAGGCCCTTGTACAATAATATCCGACAGCGGGACCGAACACAATCCGTACTCCTGGAACTCGACTGCAAATCTGCTATCCGTCGATCAGCCCATAGGCGTCGGTCTCTTCTACGCTGACTACGGGGAGACTGTCGTACAGCCAGTGGTTGTCGCACACACAATTACATCGGCTCACGGTGCAACAGGAAACGACCGACAACGCTGCTAAGGAGATTGCCGCATTTCTCGCTTTTTTTCGAATCCATGGATGGTTTGAAAGGAGGCGGCCTTCATATCACGGGCGATGTTACGGGGTTAGCCGTCTCTGTTCAGTTGATAGTTCATAGGGCTCATCGCATCCAGAGCAGATCCGTACCCCCTTTTGCCGGTGAGGTGTAGGATCAGAATCGCCGTCTCGAGCGCTTTGGCATAAGGCCCGCGAACCTCCTGTCTGTCTTCGAGCATTTCCTGCCCCATTGTGTTCGCTGTTTCCAACGGCCGAATCCAGGGAATGGCCGCAGCGATACTAACCAGTGCGTCCGAGCTCATGTCCGCACGGCATCTATTTACATAATACTGGCCAGCACGATAACATCGTACTATGACATGCAGTGTTCTTCGACATTCGCCGGTGCCCCCAAACAGTCCGTCGGGTAACTACATGTCCTTTCCTTCGCCTGATATACACATTCCAATGCGTTCTTCAGCGTCTATACGCAAATGAAACAAGCGGTGCAGAGTATAGGACTACGCAAATTGCTCTACATTCAATATCAAAGACAGTTACCTTGTGGGCTGGGAACGCAAACTCAATGTCAAGACTCTTGCGATATCGTCAATTGCAAAGCGGCCCAATCATTCTGTGACGCGATCATCTCTGCACCGTTCCAGCTGACCGGCAAGTTCATAGTACCTACTTCGGCCTTATGTCACGATGTATGACCTCCAGGGAGAAGTTACTATGACATCCGCACCGAGTGTATTGGAGAAGTCACGGACACGCTTTGCTATCCCGAAACCAAGTACGTCCGGGGCCAGTGACGCGCCAATCAATTCTCACCAACATTCAAGGCAAATCTCCAGTCACCTAAATTTACCTTCTACGAGGGAGATACTGGGAAACCAGCCCAATTACCCGAATATCACGTTGGTGGGGTGGGACCTCAATGCTATCTTCACTGCCAGCGGCGACGTTCACCATGCCAGCACGCGCCACATCGAGGCTTTTCTCGAGCACGGAGTGCGGGTACCTATGTACGCCGGTATCTTCCACCTCGCGTGCAATTTTATCGGAAACGACCGCATGGCGCGTGCACTGGAATGGCACGGGCAAGCGGAGTTTTCCGCCTAACCCCTGATGGCCTGGACCGTAGACGGGGAACTCGCTGGCGAAACGAGCTCCTTTGGCGGATTGACATTTGCCACTTTGCTGGGCGCGGGCCATCAGGTTCTCATTTTTTGCATCTCTATTCGACGCTGTTGACATTCATGAATTTCAGGTTCCCTACGACAACCCTTCTAATGCGCTAGCCCTCCTCGATCGCTGGCTAAGCGATGTTGCTCTGTAAATGAAAAATGCTTGTCAATGGCTGAGAAGATGAACCTAACCTTATCGGTGTTATCCATGATGAATGCTTGCTGAGATATCGAAATGATGTTGAGGCTCCGTCCGATGACCCGGATTCAAAGAGGGGCAGCGCAAGACTTGCGGGGCGAGGGCGGTAAGTCCCGGATAGATGAACCGGACCAGGAAATGCCGTGGCACAAGCACATGGTGGTGTCGAGTGGGCTCGACGCTGAAAATATTTCAGGCACGCAGACTGCAGTGAAAACAGCAACGCCGAACTTTGCTACGCAACTTGGTGTCCCGCACATGTGCGGAATACAAGGCTACGTAGCATGGTTGAGTGGGTGCAGTCAACGTCTGCGTCTGGAAGCCTGGGGAGAGACGCGGCGAAATTCTGGATAGGTGTCGTACCTGTTTAAATAACTGCGGCCGGACCGACCAACCCTGTTTAGATCTCTTGGCTACGGTGATTCTCGACTGGACCCACCTGCTGCTCCCGACGACAACGTGCAGGAGTACGTTCTAATGTCGTTGAACTCCGCGCACACGTGCGAAAAACGATAACCAGGGGCGAAGTTGAGTGGGAAGAATCCGAGTATGAGCTCGAGTTCCCCGTCTAGATGACGAACAATGCTGGATCCGATTGGGGTGCCATTCGTGATTTGAGGTTGATAATTATTGGGCAACGGTTCTCCACATGCTCAATGGCTCCATGATCCATCCACGGAGAATTACGACGCGGTGCAGTCGCCATTTACGCCTGTGTGTAACTCATGGGCGGCTGATACCTGCGGCCCTGCGTCGAGCTGAGCTCTCCCTCCTCAACCAGCCGAATTGTTCTGGACAATGGGGTTGATAGAAACGACAGCATTTACAAAAAGTTCGCAGTCTTGCACACAAGTCAGTTATTTTTTTCTGTTGACTGGCAAAGACCTCAAATTATAAATATCAGGCCGGGCCTTCACGGACTCGGATGCTGACAGAGTCCGCGATTGCTAAGTTGTGTAACCAGTCAAACATTTCTATTGGTCCCCTCGAGGACGGCGAAAAGAGCATACATAACTGCCCTGTCATTTGAATTCTGACCCATGGTCCAAACTTTAAATTGGTGACGTCGACGCCGGACTGTGCTTTTGGGCGCTACTGTGGCGCTACACCTGCCAAGAAATCGAAACATATAACATCACCAGTCCAGTCCACCGGGTCATACACCAAGTTCCAAGAAGCGCCCGTCCAACAGTACAGCTGCCAAGGAGTGATTACTCTCATTAGTTCCTCCGCAACTTGCATGATCTATGCTTGGGAGGACCGAGGTAGGTTGGACACCGACGCCGCCGGGGCCTAGAAACTGTGCCTCTGTGCCTCTGCTTCTCAGCCGTCTCCCTCGCTCCGGGCATGCTTCTGAGCCCGCTTTTTGACAAGTTGGACATAGGGCCCACTAGTCGCTCGTTACGACGTCAACTACCCCAACGGCGCGAACTTCGACCGCTTGGTGAGTCTCGTGGATGGTGCTGCGGGACACGCGGTACTAGACATTCGCCAATTGGCAGCCGTCTACACTGGTGCGGAGATAGCGAAAGGTCTCGCGTATGATGGAGCGTCGTCCGGAAGGCCATATCTCCGAAAACAGATTTTATATAAATACTATGGGTTCGAGCCCCGAAGTCTGGTATGACTCTACTTGCCCTCCAGCCCGTTGATGAGCAACTTAGAGCACTGCGAGAGAGCATAAAAAATAATTTAAATGCGTAGTACTGTATAAGTAGCTACAAAGAGCAGTCAATATTCATAACGAGGATTATATAGGCGTATTCAACTAGTTATTTGAAGAACTTCCAAATTAGATCTAAGCGAATGTGCTCCCTGTTGAGCGCGATGAACTAGCACCGAAATCCTCTACCGAGGCGGTCCGAGCGTGATGAACAAAACACCCGTTCGCAGACATTAATGCCGTAGGTTCGAACTCCTGGCCGCCAAAGGTGTTATCTGACCCCGCCCAAGTTGCTATGCTATTGCAGCCGTTACGGTATTCGACCTTGGGAACCATGGACAGGACACTTCAGAGATCTAATTTGAAAGAGCATCGTATAGATAGCTGTCGAACGAGTGTTATTGACTACATATTTAGTCGAATGTGAATGAATATAAGGGCGTACTTCACTATGACGTCCGGAAGGAATCGGGTTTAGG
>QVIE01001836.1:0-14230 GCA_013387415.1 Panellus pusillus | reverse complement strand
TCAGTGTCTCGAGTGACGCGCGGAATTGTCGGGGTCCTGACAACTTGTGAGGACGGCGATCTTGATAATTAAGCAGGTGTAGTATCACATGGCGGACCAAGTGTTGTTGCTGCCCAAATGGAAGACGTAGAAGTTTGGCAAATCTGGCGCTAATCCAAGGCGCATGAAGTCTTGAAAATAGGATTCGAAACGACGGCTGTGAGCAATATCGAGTAGATGCCGTGTGCGCTAGGGAAAGCCATGTAGGCTTCTACCAACGAAGGGAGGAAGCGCTGGCAGAGATTATTCTGTGTCCAGAAGTCAGCAGCCGGACGGTCAAGAATGGTTGAGGACTGACGAGAACATCGCGCCAAACATCTCTGTTATCGTTCGCTAACGAGCACTGGGGGAAAATCAGGAAATTTTAAGACTTGTAGGGATGCACTCACCTGCTCGATCAGCGCCGGGTGCTGCTCAGAAGGAACACACCGGAATGAACCAGACGTTGAAAACCCTATCGTTTCTGCGAGTTGGCTGACGAGCTCGCCAGCTCTAGATTCAGGCAAGGTACATAGTGGTTCGTCGGCGCGCACATCGCCTCGGGGTCGTCATACGATATCTCGAATTTGCTCTGCGCTCAGTCAGCTCGGGAAAGTCGAGAAAAGGGGAGGCAAAAAGGAGGAAAAAGAGAAAGACGCACCCTAAAGTACCCCCTCTTCCGCTCGTCCATCTTCTGGTTTACGCTCCTCTCATGTCTCGCATCAATCTCGTCCGCGTCGTCGTCCACGACAGGCGCCTTCTCGTACGTGGCCAAGATGCGCTCGACCGCTGCGCGCCCTTCTTCGTCTTCTGCTTTATCCTCCTCCGCGTCGGCGGCGCCCGCATTCTGTTCCTCTTCGTCGAAATCAACGTCCTCCCAATCCGCCTCCTCCCTTCGTCTCCTCCTTCCTGCTCCTGCTCTCGCTGCTCTTCATGCTCACGCACACTGTCTGTTTTGCCCTCACCCTGTTTTCTCCCTTCCTCCTTCTTTTCCTTCTCCTCTGCTTCTGCATCGTCCTCCTCACAATCCCATCCCTCCCCGAACCCGCAACGTCACCAAGCTCCGCCATCCTCGTCGAACTCGTCCCACCGGATCAGCAGATGGAGCTCCGCGGCGAGGGTGGTGATGAATGCACGCTCGCGCGCGGAGAGCACGTCGTTGTGCAGCGCCAGCTTCGCTGTATTCCTCTTTTTCGTTTTCGCTCGCGTGGTTTGGGAGAGGAAGGCTTTGATTTTGTCGAGTGTGTCCCGCTGCGGGCGGGTGAGGACTGTAGTTGGTTAGCGTAGTGCAAGTAGAAAGAAAAGGAGGAAACGAAAGAGGCACCGAGCCTGAACCGCTTTCGCGCGTTCTCCATCTCCTGCACGTGCGCCCGCTGCTTTCCCTTGTACCAGTTCAGATCCGCGTACTCCCGCTCCAAATTTTCCTCCTCCCACGCGCTCATCTCGCGGAGCACGATGGCCAGCCTGCCCAGATCGATCCGCCCGCCCTCGTTGACCCACCCGCCGAGCGCGGGCAGCACCGTCTTGTATACCTCGAAGAGCCTCTCCAGGCCCTTCTCGTGGATGTGCAGGTCGGGGAGGTGGGGGAGGAAGTGGTTGCCGACGAAGACGGCGAGGAGGACGAAGTCGTCGATGATGCGCTCGAGGGAGTACGTACTATGGGAAGGGGAGGAGGGGAACGATGGCGCTGATTCGCGGTCGAGGTATTCGCGCAAAAGGGAGAGGTGCAGGAGGTAGAAGTTGGCGGACTCGAGGCTGTTGTTGTGGTTCGCGCCCGCCTTGCGCGCGGGCCCGAATTTGACCTCCTCGCGGAGCAGGCAGAAGTGCGGGTCGTGGCTGAGCAAGCCGAGCATGATGAGGTCGGCGTCGAGGCCGTACAGGCAGTGCCGCACGTTGGGGTTGTACCCGGCTGCGCGCGCGCGCGGCGGATGTATTCCATAATCTTATGCTCGCCCTCCCCCGGCACCTCGTGCCCCGAGAGCACGACTTCCACGCCGCGCCAGTGCGAGTCCTCGGTGATCTTCTTGTTGATGAAGTACTTTAGTTGGGCGCTTGGCCGGGTCATGAAGGGCGTGCCCAGGGTAAGGCTGGATAAGATTATGGGTATATTTAAATATAATAGATTATAATCCTAAAATTATGATTAAGTATGGGTAAGACATAATTTTAAGGCCTGAAGGATACAAGGGAATTGATTACATTAGATTACGATTATGTTACAGTATGGGGGTCATATTTAATCGTAATCTTAGCAGTAGGCAGTACCGTACTATTTGACCACTTATTCCGAGTACTTTAGTAATCGGTCTTTCGTAATTTTGGACGTAGCGAGCTCCCGCGACCGGCTCTCGATCTGTAACCAAAATCCCACGACAGTGGCTGTGCTCACATCACCCGGATTTATTTTCTTCATTTCTCCCTGAGAACGCACTGTCACCATCTATAGATGTCCTTCCTGGACAAAAATGTTGATTTTGTTTTGCTCACAACAAATCTTGCCTGGTAACTCAGAATCTTGTTTTTGGCCGGTGATCACTGTGATCATGGTCAAAATCAAAAATTGACTTGACAAAAACAAAATCACAGAAAACAAAAACAAGATCAAATTTTGATGGTTGCAAATCTTGTTTCTGCATTTCAATTTTTGTTTTCGCTTTTGATCATCAATCCATCAGGCCGGCCGGGTTCCATCAAGCATGCCGCTGCATGCCTCCTGTGAATGGGAGGTTAGAGTTAAGTTGAAGTCCTTCTAAGGCACCGAAGGTTTTCCCTGGGGATTTCCTTCAAGTGCTACTGCTAAGAGGTTAATGGTGAGCCTGCTGCCTCAGCCTGGGTCTTAAGGACCACTTAGTTGGAACTTGCTGTAATACAGTGGGAACTGTGAGACGGGTGAATATTGAATCGGGGCCAAGATGCCGGCTTCTGATGGCACAGGCGGCGATCAAATCACGATGCCATTAACATCAAATCCAAAGTTGCTCTTGTTTGCATCACACTTTTTGGTTTGATGGAGAAGTGATTTTGTTTTGAAAAACATATATTTTGTTTTGATGCCTGTGTATTCCCATTGTGAGCAGGATTTCAGGTTTGGTTTACAGCAGTTCAGACATTGATGCAGAGGTTTTTTTTTGGACTGTGATCATCGTGATTCATTGTGATCACGGTCAAAATCGGAAATAGATGGCTGACAAAAACAAAAAATCACAACAACAAACTGATTTATTTTTGTCCAAAGAGGACACCCATACCATCCTTTGACAATCATTGCTTTTTTTTTCAAAGTGATCAACACAATGTTTAGCAACAGCCAAGAGAGTGGCAATTTAGAGTGAGAACTCAACAAAAAAGGGCATTTTAACAGGGTGATAGAGTTAAATTGCCCCAAGCCCGGCTTGAACATTCAGCCTATTCACTGACCCTATTTTTGTCCATTGTGCAGAGGTGCATTTCGACCCCCCGATTACATTACATTGTTTTCAAGCCTTGCTGTTGGAATACGAGCCGCGCTCGCACGCGCCGCTCATCTGTTTGGACTTTGTTTTGTTTGTCGGCCCGGCCTCGGATGGCTGCACACAGGGCAACATGTGTCAGCATGCTGGCCCTGTACAGGGCGCTTAGTTACGGCTGTTATTAATGTACCCTTCTCAAATCGATGCCCTCGCGCGTTTGCGAGGGTCTTCTGCTACTCGGGTACCGGCGTGCACCGTTATCTCAACACTTGCCCCCAAAACATAGTAACAAGAGAGCAATTCTTAGCGGTAAAATTTTGTTTAGAGCCCAAATATGTTTTGCACAGTGAAAATCAACCAGATCTTGTGGTTTTGATCTATCAACGGTGTCTTCTGACCCGGGGCATTGACCTCCAGTTCAAAAGGCTTAAGTCTTGCCACCACTGATCCTAAAATCACAAAAATAATCATGAGAACTCTTAAGAGTGTTTCCTTGCCCCAAAAACATGAAGTGGAAGCAAATCATAGCGGTAATTTTGTTTACAGCCCGAATATGTTTGGCTCTCTGCAAATCAACGAGATCGTGTGATTTCGATCTGTCAACAGCGTCATCTGACCCAGGCCTCCGGTTCATATGGCTTAAGTCTTGCCACCACTGATCCTAAAATCACGAAAAAATTCAGGAGTACTCTCAAGCATGTCTCCTTGCCCCAAAATATAACATGAGAGCAATTCATAGCAGTAATCTTGTTTACAGGCCAAATATGCTTGACGCACAGAGATCAACACATCAAACATAGTCATTGAGCTTAAGTCTTGCCGACAAGGAATCTAAATTTACAGAAATATTTATGAGTGCTCTAAAGAGTGTCTCCAAGCTCTTAAAATGTTAATTGAGAGCAGTTCATGGTAGTGTTTTTGTTCACAGGCCGAATATGTTTGGCACCCTGAGATCAACACATCAAGCGTACTTAATCATACTTAGACTTCGAGTCTTGCCGCCACTTAAAGTCCAAAAAACACGAATATTAAAGGGTGCTCTCAAGACAGTTTGATTCCCCTCATTCATGCAATTTATTTACTTTGTTCGAGCCTCAAGGCATACTAGTGAGAAATTAATTGTTTGAAATAAAGGCGGCATACTTCAGTCAGAAGTAATTGCTTCCCTGGCTGCAGCCACAAAGCCAATATCTACTTATTGAGATTCAGGTCAGTTTGCGACCAATGTTGTGGCTATGCCGTTGAACCCGGTTCGACGTGACATGACCGGTGTGACATCTCAAGTGTTTGGGACAGCGCATTGACATTTTGCTAACTACCTGTGTCTATCTTAAAATTTGAGTAAACCAATTGCTGGGGATAGTTGGTAAAAAAGAAGTACTCGGTCTGCCGGGCAAAGCCACGGCCCTCACCCCCAAGTTCAGGTGATGGGTGATGGAAGCTTGTAAAATGAATGGATTTTACCCTGGTGACGGTGACATTGACAATTTCCATCCCAATTAGGTTAAAAATATCAAAATCCTCGGTCCGGCATCAGCCGGATTGCTTTATATGGTAATTGATGCGTGATTGCTGACAAAGAAAGACCTTATCCAGTGAACTTCTATGGTGATAGGTGACACCCAGTGAACAAATGGTCGAAATGGTACAGTAATTGCCGGTGGATTTGATAACACATCATCATTTCTGTCCTTTTGGTGGCCTTCAGTCGAGGGCGTTAGCGACCATTAAGTATGATTAAATAAAATTATCTTCTCATTACAATACATTATCATATCCTTACGATTAGATACGGGTCCAGCCACTAAGATTATATTACGATTATGGTACATTATGGCTGGTGACCATATTTAATCATAATCTTCCAGCCTTAGGGCCCAGGGTGATGCAGTTGCTGTCGAACGCCTGCGCCTCGGGGAGGACCTCGCCCTTGGCGAGGGCCTTGTCGCGGGTTTCTCTGGCTTCCTTGGCAAAGCGGAAGCGCTGCTGGTTCATCTTGGCGCGCGGGGCGACGCCGTCGACGGCCATGAAGAAGAGCTTCTTGGGTTTTATCTTGCCGAAGAGGTGGTCGACGTAGGCGAAGATGGAGGTGGAGATTTGTTCTTCGGAGAGGCGGAAGTGTGCGTCGTGGTAGTTTGGGTGGGAGCCTAAGGGAATAAGGTTGAGACAAGCGGGGAGGGGATGGCGTACAGTTGTGGATGATCCCACTGAAGTCGAGGTACAAGTTGTCTGCCAGAAAGTGAGATTGGGGACTAGGACGGTGAGGGAGCGTACCTACCGAACTCCGGAATCTCGTTCTCTTGGATGAGTTGGGAGGTCAACGGGTACCGCTCACTGCTCAGAGTCAGCTTATTGCTTTGCATCTCGAGGCGACGCACGAATATAACGAAAGAACTGCGCCAAAAAAGACGCGTTATTCAAGCTCAAAGCCGAGAACAAGATTCCGAAGCTTGGGGATACCTGGAACGTAAGGAGTTAGCCACTGAGAAGAGGAGTTGAAATAGCTGAGCTCACCCATCGTGCAAGGACTTTGACGCTGTTGCCAATTTAGGAAGGAGTCCGGCAAAACAAAGCCATCTAGGAACCCGTGTAACGTGTTAGACGCTGTTATACGCACCCCGACTTCCTCCTCCTCATATTCTTTACACCGTAGAAGAATTGTATCGTCGCTCTTCTACTTATTACCTGCCGCTATCTGTTCTCAAGCCTCGTAACCCCAACTCGTCTCATGCCCTCCCCATCTCAATCGTTTCGTCGCACCAATCAATGAAAACGAACACCCTGCGGAGCAATGGATCTTGTGGACGGACGGATGGGCCCGTGCCGCCGCCAACCGCGTCCCGGACCTTGGACCTCAAAGTATTCATGGGCCATGGCTTCAGTTCCCCTTCTCCCCTGGACGACTGCAGTGGTCGTAAGGGCAAGAAGCCCAAGACTGAGGCTAAGCCGAAGCCTGAGCGCAAGGCTCCGGCGCCTGTCGCGGAGGGAGAGAACAAGCAGCTCGGTCGCCCACGCCCGAGCAGCTTCCCCGTCCCCTCTTTATCCACTGCGGTACCAACGCAGGTGCAGAAGCGGCAAGAGAACCCGCAACACGGCAATACCTCCTCGGCGCATTCGCCCTGTTTTCGTTCTTCGCCAACACAAGTGTTCCACCGCCGCATCAACGTGCACACGAGGGTCAAGTTCTCAGTCGTATGCCAGTGCGCGTTGAGAGCATGGGATTCTAGTGAGCACTGCGGTTCTCGCGAGCGTGCTGCTCCCGCTTGCAAGAGCATTCTCGGCCGTTTGAGGAGCGTAAAGCCGGCTCCGGTGGGACCCATTGTATGGCCACATCCCTCCCTCCAAGCGTCGTCGCCACTAAGTAGACCTTCAGCGTATCGCATCCCAAGTACGCTCTCAGGCTGCGTTGCGACATTCTCAGTCGGGCTCGCGTCAGTCGAAAGCAGCGATCCAGGTGGACGATAGACGATAGACCACAGCCAGCTGGAACAACACTCGTACGGCACTGCCACAAGACCGTAGGGCGCAACGTCCAGCATCGCCTGCCAACCTCGCGACACGATTGCGGCGCAGCGAGCGCACTCAGGACGGCGCCCATGCACACCGCGCGCGCAATCGCGGGGGAAGTAGGATCCGAAGCTAAGGGCTTCGGGAGCACGTTCTTGGGCCGCTAGGTGACGAGCGGCGGTGGCTCTGGGAGAGGGCTAGCCTAAGGCACGAGACCTCCATCGGCTGCACCGCCAGCGTAAATGGGCCGGGCAGCGACTCCCAGCGCGACAAGGGACACGTCCGTCGGCGGGAGGAGCGCCGGAAGCTCGTGCCGCAGGAGCTGCGTGACACAGATAACTATGATCGTCTTCGGGAGGCCCAGCAGGGGGGAAGGAAATAGCGGACACAGCGCAGTAGCCGAGCAGTATCATATTGACGCGTCGAATCGGCCGGTGGAAAGAGGCGAACGGTAGATGTCCGCAGGCCAAATGGCAATGAGTTGGAAAGATGCACTGTATACTATGCCATTAGTACGGCGACTGAACGTTCGTTCAACTTCGAGATCAAGCTAGGCAAGAAAAACTGCAGACACACATCTCATGCGAGCCGTGCGCCGGTGTGTCTTGAAGTCTACGATGACCTTCATGAAAGCTTGTAACGGATCCTTGAACGTATCGAACAGCTGGCTAATTTCGTCACGTTTTTACCCACAGTTAAAAGACGATTCGCTTGCGTGGTCTTCACTTTGCTCAAGCATCCACCCACATCCGGCCTCCAATTTCAATGGCTCTTGAACATCCTGACCGTTATCCATCGTTTACCACGACAATGAAGGACATGGAATCCCGGCTGGTTATATCACCAACACCCCGCTCAACCACAACGGATACCTTTACAATTCACCCGGGCTTACTTCCTCTCCTTGCTCCCGTATGTCGCACTCGTCACTCCCCTCGTGGATAAATGTTTGAATCACCGATCAGGTTCAGGCGCCCGCCTCCAATTTTCCTGCTTCAGCGACGCCGTCGACTCCTGTCAGCCTGAGTACTCCGGCACGTATACCCCGATGGCCTTTGATCTACTGGCGGCTGAACAGTTGTGACTTGTAGAGTCGTTTGGTTTCGAACATGATCGAACGCTGCAAGGGACTCGGCGTGGTAAGATTGTTTCGCCGCCCAATCCTCAGATATCTGCGATAGCTTACATTTTTAACTAGCGCCTTCTCAGAAAGCTGAAGCGCGGCGCGTAGAGGAAGGGATCTGCGACAGACGCAAAACATTGTTGGGCTGATTTCTTGACAAACTCTTCAACACGGTCACCGAATGGATCTCAAAAGATGAGGTAGCTCGACAAAGACGATGGGTGTTCAGCTGCCTCTCCCCCTTCAGATGTAACATATTTTATACGTCGCGACTTGCCAATCAATTGTGCGAGAGCAATATACGGTGGGAGTTCAGACTACTAGTACGACTCGCTGCGTGAATGATCTCTGAGTTGGTCCGATCCCACGTTTACTCCGAACCCATTTTATGGAAAAGAAAGCCTGTTCTCGGTGTCGCTCAAAGAAGATCGCAAGTTTTCATCAATCTACCTTTGCTATTCCGACCTGTCCGCAGAGATGTGACGGCCAAACTGTCTGCCGTTCGTGTTCCCGTGCGCGCGTCGAGACTCGAAGTATACAGTGCGAGGAGACACCATGCATTTAAAGCAACACGACCCGTAGAGATCGGATATCGTACTATTGCATGTCCCAAGACGACCTTCAGCAATGCAGACTCGCGATCCGCCACGTTCGGACGCCTGCTTGGATTTGAGATGTTCCTGGATTGCATCAGACCGTAACCAAACGCACCAACCACTGAAACCTACGACGGCCACGGTGTTTATGCCCTTCTCCGTCGCGGAGAACCACTGGGACTCGGAGAGATTCATTTCTCCATTTTCGCCCGTAACCTCTAATGGTGCCATTCAGAGATATTGTCCATACCCATGCTGATCCCTCCGATGACCAGTTTCAATCTGCGATCCACTCTCAAGCTCACAGAAGGAGGTTCAAGATATCATCGATGGGATTTGCCTGGCTGCAGTCTCTTCGCGGCGAGCTGGCTGTTAAACACGACCGATTGACCAAGCTCATCGACGTGCATCTCGCGCTGGTGTCTCTGACGCACTGACGGTCGGTCTGGGCGCGGGCTAACACGTAAAAGGAGTCAAGAAGCAAGATAAGGACGCAGGGCAGTAGACGGGCCGAGTGGTTCAATGAGGCCTGGCCCCGAGGCTGGTGACCGGCGGCGGATTCTGAGTAAGAAGTGTGTGTGCGTGGACTGGACGGGTGCGAAACGAAACGCAGACGGGGAAGACAACGAGAGGGAAGGCGTAGGCGTAAGCAGCGACGAAGGAGAGGGCGTGGGCAAAGACGAATGTGAGAACTTGTAGTGCGAGCTCGCGAGGGGGAGGTGAAAAGCTGGTGTATTGCAAGGAAATATCGAGTTTTTTATACAGGACAGGGAGTGTTTGGAACTAGAGTGGAAAAGCTCAGCTATTCACCCCAAAGGCAGCACATTTCGAGGTACGGAGGCGTCGGAGATCCACGAAGAAAAGCCGGCGGCGTCGATTGTATTGAATGAAACCTGCAATGTATCTTTGCGTGAGGCAGGGGGGAAGTAGAATCCAACGAGGAATCTGGCCCAGTGTAGTAGAAGGGATAGTATGAGCGAGGCAGACCGGCGGCGGGTGCCTGGAAGGGGTCGGGCAGCGGGAAGAACGGAGGCCGTTGTTTGGTTCATCCAAAGTGATCGGACGTGTGATCCGCGAGCCAGCGCGACACCGCGCAGCGGATCCCAGCTGCAGACGACGTTGTGCGGAAGATATTCACGGCGTCTGTCCCATGTGACCGAGCTGCTACCAGTTGGCGCACGGAGGCGCCCCTACTTCTCGGCCAGATCTCCCAGCATTAGAGACATCTTCGCTCTGTCTGAGACTCTGTCGACGACCAATCTTTGGGTATCTCTCCACATCATCCCCCTACCTGTACTCCGTACGAAAATAGTGAGAAAGTGCTTCAAATCACTAACACAATCAAGATCTGGCTGTCGCGTTCCGGGTCTTTGCCATTCGACCATCTTTTTACTTGGACGCGAGGTACAGGATGTGTTCCGCCTTGGGGACCGGAAAGCCATCGTATCTGACTTTGAGTCTCTCCTGAGTCTCTCCTGAGGACCATCGTCGAGTTTTTCCCTCGTTGGCGATCTCTCAGGCTCACAGTTCCTGTCTCCTCCCAACTTAGACTGCTTGCACATTTGTCCGCCGAAAGTACTCCGATGTTGCGATCTGCCGCAATCAGCAGCCTCGATGTCGAAACGCGCCGGAGGACCGACATCGGCTTCTATTCTTATGGTTGCGCGGAGAGACGGAGGGTGCGCGCAGCCATCCGAAAGATGCTTGCGGCGCCGAGTTGCAGAATTTGCCGTGAGCGGGAGGAATGCAGCGCCGTAGCGCGCCACGTCGCAGAGCGAACTGCGCAGGCGATACATGTTTGTGCTCTTGCATGAACTGGACAGCAGTGGCGAGCGGCAGGAGGTCAGGGTCGGTCGATCCGGATGTTGCCTTTGGTGGTGGACGACGCGCCGATGTACTGGTGCCCCCGGTGCGAATCGCGATGGGCTTGTCGTTGGTGGTGGCGTGCGTGATAACGCACTTGATGTCCTCATTGTCGTGCGGCATGACGACCGGCCCCAGGTTCTCACTTACAAGGTACCCTTTGTAATTGGCACGATCTTTCGAAAGATTCTTGCATGCGAACGCTCTCGAGGAAGCAACGGGGAGAGAAGCTTGCCCAGCGCGACGGAAGACGGTGGACATCCCCGTGCCGCGGTGTCACCACCTTGCCACTGTGCAAGTAAGTATCAGCTTTGGGCGCTCATCCGGCTGTTTCGAGGATATGTACACTAATAGTACATATGAATTGCTCCGAATACTGACACCCACATTCAATACTTGGTCAATTTTTATGAATGAAGACATTTTCTGAACCAGAATTTTGAGCTGATTCCATTTCTGATATTCCTAGAATCTCAAAGTTATTCCCTGGGTCAATATTCATGGATCAGTCCTAGATGGGTGACATTCATTCTGGTCTTGTAGATTAATACCAGGATGATTTGATGAGGTAGGAAACATCTCAAGGACTGTGAAACTCATTTTGAAGGGCTATAGCAGCACACACAATCTGACAAGACATGGTTTGGAGCCAAAATGTGGCACTAGCAGTCTGAGCCTTGTTCAAGTGTATATGGGTCTCTTGTGTCAATCTGGTAGTCAATACACACATTCACTAATACAAATAGAGTTAATGGCTGTATTTTCAGCAGCATCAGACCTTACTATGACCTAGAGCTCAGGTTTGATGGTAAGATCAATAATGGTATTGTACCTGATTGCCTTCATTGTGCTGGTGATATTGATCCCATTCATTAATTGACATGCATAGCAGTCCATTGGCAGCACTGTGGAGGTAGATCAATGTGTATACTGAGTGCAATACAGGATAACAGTGAGCAAGGATAAAAGAGTCAGTAACACCTCATTCTGATGGCAATAATGGGTTTCAAGTGCATGGAAAGGATGATATAGATACAAGAAATATGCAATAATTATAGCCCAGGGATATATGGCTCAAGACCCATATAATTGCGAAAATTTCCTTTTTGAGCTGCATGGATGAGTGGTCCCAATTAGGAAGAGTTCACTAAGCATGGTGCTTGAGGGGTACAGGCCTGGTTGAGAGGGTCAAGTACTATGTAACTACTGTCTAGTCAACACCTGAGACTGTCTGATTGCTGTATCTCTCCTGAAAATAGCAAAAATAGTAAAAGAAGTGAAAAGACACTGGTATTTCGCATTTTTCGGTATAACCAAGCTGTTTTGTGTAAAACGGATTTGACTTACAGATAGCCCTCATTGAGGGCTACCTTTTCCATTTTTGGTCACATGATCATGTTTAACTCTCCACACGAGCTCGTAGCGAGTGATTCCCTCAGTAGATGCCGCCGAGTATAAGTCCCTAGTACAGGGCCTCGAAGAGGTTGTAGGGAAGGTTGTTATCTCAGAAGAGCGTTCAAAAGAGTAGTGTTGCGAATAATACCCTTGGAATGACCAAGTAATACGATTCTAAAGCTTTTGTATTCGATTTAGAGCTTCTCAGCTGTATTCCACACAAATGTACGATAGATAGACCGGAGCAAACGGCTCAACAGCAATTTATAGAGGTGAGGCTGTACCCATAATGCATTAAGGGCGGCCGTGGCCATCCGGTACAATGCATTATGGGCGCATCACGGCCGGGCGGCCAGGTCCGCCCATAATGCATTATGGCTCCTCAACTGCCTATTTGGGCTTCTCTATTAGAATTGCTATATTTCCCGCTCCCTCGGCATTCTCCGTTAGGTTTATCTGTTGTTTTTGCCTGCCGTATCCTGCCGTATCCTGCCGCCTGTTAGTACCCGGGTAATATTGCCAGGTGGTGATCCCATCCATTCTTGATGTCCTAGCAATCATTGACCAAACAAACAGATCATGCCAGCGACACCCGTTGCCAGCGCACCCGCTGTGCATGCCCCAGCTCTTGTGCTACCCGCTACTCATCCAGTATCCCTTAACGGCGCTGCCCACGTGTCCCAGTGCTCACACCGTCCTGTCTTTGCTGGCACGAGGTCGGGAGAACATGTAGAAAGCTTTTTTGGCCGTCCAAACGGCGTAGCTTCCCCCAATCAGCTCCAGGCCCCTGGTGCGCTTGATTCTGGGCCAATCCATCTAGCCAGTTTACTCATCTGTACACAGCTTCGATGCCCGCAAAGCTTTGAGTCCGCCTTCGATGCCCGCAAAGCTTTGACTCCGCACTCCTAATGTACTTATCTCCTTGTCCCCATTGAATCAAATCAATATATACTCGTGTTGAAGCTATGAAATCCAATGGTTGAGCAGTGGGCGCTACACACGCAAAGCCTGGTTGAACAGGAATGGCGAGAAAACGGGTCTACGACTGTCTACGATGGTTTCCGTCTCCTCCTTGACGGCGATCAATACAAAATTAAATCCATCAGAAAGCACTTACGTTGCACGTCCCACCGCTTCGGACTCGGACGCATTTTCCTTATCCGGTCCCCGCTTAACTCCCCTCGTCCCCGTGGTGGGCAGAGCGCCGTCCTCTGGCAGGACGTTCGTTCCTTTCAGCGACGCCGCCACCCTTTTCTTAACGCTGAATTTTTGTGAGTACTGTGATATAAGCCCGGTTTTTGGCTTACCTTGGAGTTTGCTTCAGCGCTGCTTGCAACGCGCTTGTCAAGTCATCCACGGCAACCTTCCACTCGCTCAGTAGCTTCTCTGAATCCGCATCCGCCGCCGCCGCCTCTCCCCACCACAGTAAAGCTCCTGCAAACATCAGCAACCCGTTTTTTGCCGTGCATCTTCGCTAAATCGTCCCACGCGAAGTCCTCCACCTCGTTCACTGCCCTCCATTCTCCCTGGCCGTCCGTTCGCTCCCGGGGTTGCGCCTCGCCCCACCAAGCCCACCAGGAATTGGCAAATGACCCTTCTATGCCTCTAGCGCCGACACCGCCCTTCAGCTGGACATGCGCGTCCCACTTGCGCGCCCTTTTCATCCAGGCTTCTATCTCTCCCGGCCGCTTGCTCCCCGCTGGCATTGAGATCTGCCCTTTCTCGGGGAAGCCCCATGCACGATCCAGGTCTATCACCCCGCGTACACACTCCAGCCATTCCGCGCCGCCCCAATCTTTCCCTCGCTCGAACGCTGCGAATGCTCTCTTCAGTTCCGCTGTCCAGCCTTCTCCCTCATCGCCCCACTGCACCCTCTTCGCGCTACCATTGTTCGCTCTCGGTGCCGGACGGGGGGCGCAGGTGGGGGTGGCTCAGCCGACTCCGGCTGGACCGGTGGCGCAGGGGGAGATGGTGGGGGTGGTGCACGCGGTGGAGGCGGTGGAGGTGGTGCACGCGGTGGAGGCGGTGGAGGCGGTGGAGGAGGGTCAGATGGTAGCGGCAGCGGCAGCGGCTGCGGCAGGGGAGTAGGCACAAACGGCACCCCTTCCCCGTCCTCCCGGCCGTCGCGGGCGTCCTCGGCGTTGTTGCCACCTTCTTCATCCGAATACGCTGCCGCTTCTGCCAAGCTCATACCGTATTCCAATCGTCGCAGTAGT
This sequence comes from Panellus pusillus, assembly GCA_013387415.1. Lineage (NCBI taxonomy): Eukaryota > Fungi > Basidiomycota > Agaricomycetes > Agaricales > Mycenaceae > Panellus > Panellus pusillus. The sequence continues at coordinate 63 of QVIE01001836.1, read as the reverse complement.
CTGCGGTCCTCGGCCAGTCTGTTCTCCTCCTGCAGCTGCTCTGCCGACATGCTTTCGAGCTCG
>QVIE01001834.1:0-16787 GCA_013387415.1 Panellus pusillus | reverse complement strand
CCATTGGCGTCGGCGTACACCTGATAGTCCTGTGGAACGACGTCGTGTATCATCCAAACATCCGAGCCAACTCTGGAACGCTGCTGGATCTGCTGACATTATTGGTACGCACACAAGTAAAAATTGAGAACGAACTTTGAGACAAGTCTTCGGACTGCTGTAACCAAGCATTATTCTGTCCTGAGAAGCGGAGACATCCTCCGCTGTGTACAGGAGCGCCTCAAGAATTTCACTTGAATTTTGCCCGTCGAATCACGATCCAAACTGTCGACAAACTGATGGTAGCACCTAAGACTCGCACAGGGTCAATCGGCAATAAATAGAGCTTACGTCTCTGACATCGTGAAAATGCATGGCGCCAGAGATCTGCATGGTGGTGAGCATTGTGAACAACATCCTTGTCGAGACGGCGTGTCTCACACAGCAAAATATATCCCAACCCCCATAGGACTTGAGCTTCTGAAGGTATTCTAGTGGGGATCAGGACTGAACCAGGCGGAAGGACTGGAGCTGCGAGCACAGGTGTTGAGGAGGTTATTTGTGGGAACACACCAGGGTAGGGATTTGGTTGCTTCGTTGCGCCGATGGTCCACGGTAAGGGTGAGCGGAAAGCCTTGCCACGTCATAACGAAAACTGCTGTGACACTTCGGAACCCCGAGGGCCGAGTTCAGAATGATATTGATAAGTACGTCATATGCGCAGACCGGCGGCGTCCAGCTAGACGATCCAGAGTGCCGAAAGGATACCTGCAGTTGACCTGCAGGAGTCCGAGTCGTGGAGCATGATGATGGAGTCCAAACGATTGCACAGCTGTCAGTGATACGTCATGCCGAACTTTCGATTGGTGAACAGGCTAGCAGCTTCGGCCCGCCATGATGCATGATGATCCGTTCCCACAGTTCTTTCTCTCAAACCGAGAGCTACATACCCGCTGATCCAGGCTGTCCTCTGATCATGACGAGTGATAGCAGCTAAGCCGCTGAACTCTGCCATATCGTGTTTGTCGTACATCACAATACCAATGGCAGCGTCGGTTTCCATTGGAGACGTTCGGCAACGTCACGCGTGCGTGCCCGCTTTCGAAAGTATTGTGTTGGGAGCGGTACCCAAGCCCATTGTGATTGCATTATCAGACGCGGGAATACTTGACACGAGGATGGAACGAGCCGAAATTTGATCAAGCACATCCATGATCAGCCGTAACATTTCTTCGGGATCTGTACATATGTTCAAGGCATAAATTATCAACAGCAATTTATTAAGCTATCAATCGCCTTCAAGCGAGAGAGGAAAGTTCGAAATGGTGATTTAGCAACTTTGTCAACAGTCCGTCGTAATCAAAGGATCATCGCGATCCCAACTGCCAGCCCCGCAAGCACAGTGGCGAAGAGATTGATACCTTCGAATGATAAGGCGATAGAGCCACTGGTCGAGCCTCCACTGGTCGAGCTGGTGGACGCAGATGCCGTGTTGCTGGCACTTCCAGCGGCGCTCCCGCCGCTGCTCGCCGATACGGTGGCGCCGCTGGGAGGAGCAGTGGCAGTTGCAGCCGTGGTCGGGAACAACATCGCGCCGCTGGGAACAAACGGTCCTGCGGACGCGGACGCGCCCACGCCGACGAGCCCCCTTCGCCTTGCTATTTGCATAAATGAATCCATCAGCGGATCATGATATTACCAGAATAGACGCACCCCGGCGTTCCTGCCGATGCAGCGGCCATCTGGAAGGCGGCGAGGCTGTTCGGCCCAGGTTGAATGTTTATGCCGCCAACCATCCCTTGATAGAAAATGGATACACGTTTCCAGTCTTGCGTGCTGTTTGCTCACCAGAATTGCAGTGCGGGCTCGGAATGAGCTGCTTGCAGAAGAACCAGATCGCTGCAGTGGAGAACACGTGTTCATACTCTCAGATTCGACGAGAAGAAGACTGCTCGCACGCGTTGTGTCATTTGTGACAGTGAGTGCCCACGAGGGTGGGGGCGATGGTGCACTGGTACCGGAAATCAAAATCCAGCCCGAGTCAAAGCCGCCCTCTAACGGCGTGCAGGGAGCGGCGAACGAGGACTGCGTGACGGAGTGGTTGCCGGGCCTGATTGATAACCATGTCAGCGGGTGCCGCGGTGTGAGGGGTACAGTCAAGAAGAGGCTTACGCGCCGGTCCATTCGAACGTGATGACGGAGCCCGCAGTAGCGTTCAGCGAGTTGGGGATGAATTGGAAGATACCCCCAGGCGTGTTTGCTTCGGCGCCCACCATGACTGTGACCGTCTATATAGACGTGAGGCAAGTACAAACGATTTTGGAACGGACGCATACCTGATTCTGAGCAGCTACAACCGCAGCCGTGGCCAGAGTAGCGAGAATAGTCGAGAGCTGCATTTTCCTGGGAGAGAGGGGGAGGATGGGAGGTGATAGTGATGAATCGAGTCCCTGGACTTTTTAAAGTGGGGCGTCAAGCTCCAACGAAAATAAGTCGTTGCCGTATGGAATATGGCAGTCGACGAAAATGTGGATATATCCGTCACACGGAATCCTCACCTTGAGAACAAGCCACACGTTCTAGTGGTTTTTATGTGTGTGCCCGCTGCCAGAGCTCAAGAAAATGTGGTTTCTGCTACGGACATGGAGAGAGGTATTCGAATAGCACAAGTGGGCTTTTTAGCATGAGTTTGCGTCTCATAGAGCGAACACTGAAGCGTACGATTGTTGGTCGGCCCGGGTGTGGGAGTCCTTAGTCGGGTCATAGAGTTCCCGGCAGTTGATTGGACGAGAAAGCGAAAGTGCCTTGAGAGTTGCGGCGACTGCGGTGGAGCTTCAGAATAGATTTCAGAACCAGGAGAGCGGAAGGTTATGAGCGTTATTTTCGTTCTTTATTATAACTCGCACCGCCAGAACCGTGGTTTTTGCCCTAAATTAACCGTCAACTTCGTGGTTTTTGTGCTATTTCAACTATCAACTATAGACTTTTTCTATTAATTCAACTGCCAAGTCTGTGGTTTGCGGCTTGATTGCGGTAGAATATCGAACTGCGTAGGTGAGTAATCAAGTGAGTGATGGCGAACTTCCCAATCAAGGAGCTGTACAGCCCGCGTAATACATCGAAGCTCAACTTTCACTCCCTACTTCCACAGATTACAATCACACTGCCCATTCAACCCACAGCCGGCGGTCATGCGCAGAGCCTGTGGGCACCCATGGGAGCCCATGGGTAACCCACACCCTGTTTTGGAAAGAGTCGGGCGCTGCACCGCCGGCGACTTTGGAGGGCGCTAGACGACGACGTAGACATCGGCAGGCGCACCCGGAAATTTTGTATGACACCTTCATCCTCATGAATAGTGCTAATATTGTGATTATGCCTGTGAACTATACTGTCTATACATACTATTATGTTCAGGCCCCATATTCATTATTATCAGGCGGGCATTGTGATGAAAAAAAGCGCTCGAAGCAAGTCCGATGGGGGCAGAGAAGCCTGGAGGGTGCCTATGGGCTGCCTATGGGCACCCACAGGTGCCTCGAGGCTCACTGATGCGGACGATCATGGATGCCTTCTTGTGCAATGTTGAGAGTTGGGAGTGCAGTTAACCGTGCACTTCGAAATTGCTTGATCTGGAAGTTGGTACAACGTGTTTCAACTAGAGACTTGAACTGGAAACTGAAACTGAACTAGTTGATCTTCGCTCTTCCGAGTTGCTCACGCGACTTATAATAAAGAACGATAATAAACGTCATAGAAGGTCACACATGACGAGGTGTTCGCACGATTCCCTGGAAGTGGAATCCCTGCCAAACGCACGCACTGTAACAGCGTAGTAAGCAGCCTATATACATAAGTATTCTCTGTGACCTTTTATCAGCATGTATACGTTATAGCGGACTTTATTGGCCGCTTTTTCAGCGTCGACAAGGTTAAGAAACGCGTCTGGAACACCGGTAGTGTCTGTAGCACGTGATCGTGGTGCTTATGAAATGAACATCAAATGATGATCGGATTTCTCCGCCTTGTCTTTTTGCTTCCTTCTCGAATCTCTAAGTACTGTTTCAGCAGCTGTCGCTTCTGCTCGCCGCTTCGGCAATGCGTGGCGGCGTGCGGGGCTGCGTATCCGAGTTTTAAGAGCCCTCGCAGTGACCACGCCCCCGCCCCGACCTGTACTGGACCAGCGCTCAGTGGGACAAGGAACAACAAAAACCGGCATGTTATATGGCGGCATCCCTCCCATTTCACCCACAAAAATGACGTCACGCGCCTCCCTCGCGCGGCTACACGCGGTTTGTTGCCATCCGTTTCTCCTCTTCGCTGGCGCCTAACCTCTCCTCTGAACGTTCCACAGCCGAAAGCCCGGGCCCGCTCCCACCCATCTGCGTTCTCTTCCCACCGCTCCGCTTTACACTCTTCCCACCGCCGACGTCGTCGCCGGCACCCATGTACACGCACATGTAGCGTCACCCCCCACCGCCGCCTCCGAAGCCCTTCGATCCACTTGCAGACCCTTTCCTCATCGCCTCAGCCTTCCCCTTCTTGCCCATCCGCCCGCTCCCGCGCGGTCTCGACCCTCTCTCGTCTCCGGCCCGTCGCCGCCCGCAGAAGCAGTCCATGTAACTCCAAGTCGTCCAAGTTGGAGCCACACAGGAAAAGCGTACGTGTAGTCTCCTTCGAGCCGCCCAACGACGAGGTAGAATTCGCATTCACCTTCCGTCTCCCCGGGGGCGCGGATCCATATGCATACTCGCGCGAGTACTGCGATGAAGCTGTGGAGGCTGAGCTCGCACGGTGGCGCCACTATGACCATCATCGGCAGATGACGGTGCCGTAGGAGTGCAGCCACGATCCCAGCGGCCTTAGTTTGAAGATTGTGGTCGAATGACCTCGAGCGGAGTTTTATCGCTGGCACGATGTGCTTATATTCCCCATGTCCCCGACGACACAGGCTCCATTAGCGTGCGCGCCTTGTATCGGAACAAAACTGCCGAGCTGCGCAGACTCGGCTACCTCGGCGAGATGAACGGCGACGAGACTTACCGCGGAGCGACGACGACCTGCTCATTCGTGGCCTTAGCCCGTGGTCTTCGTTACGTGGCACATTGATTTCAGACCATGACTTCATCAAGAAATGCATCTGGATTGAACAAAAATATTTACACATGTCAAGCGAACTCCGTGGCCATGGCCCACCACCCACCCGATCGTCTGGTATGAATCGCAGCGATGCCAGATTTTCCCAGGGTTGACTTGTAATCAATGAGCATGTACCCAGCGCCCGAACCGTTATCCGTCCCCAGCATCATCTGCACGGCTTCCAACTTGCTCTTAGGATCCCACTTCACCCACTCGGTGTTTCCTGCAATGATCTGGCTCTTCATACCGTTGTCCGTGTACAGCTTCTCCAAGACCGCCTTGGTATCGGTGTTGGCGATGTGGAACCGTAGAATATACTTGAGGTCCGTGGGAGATGCGGGGGCGCGGTACTTCTTATACGTCTCCATCCCGATAACGTCCCAGTTCACCTGCTTATCCTTCGGGACTGTATCGTCAATCTTAAATGACATCACGGCGACTATCAGGCCCGGTGCAAAGGCAAGCTCGTAGGCGCAGCGGGCCGTCGTGACGCTGTCCGCCAGGTTGTCACCAAGGTTAAGGCTGGGCATAAGAGGTTTCGCCAACTGAGCCCCGTTGACCGTTGCCAGGTTCAACGCAGACAAGATTTGATTACCTGCGTCGTAGTCGTCTTTGTTCGGCTTGGTTGTCATCGACTCGTCCGTGAACAGACTCGCGTACGAGGCAACGAATTTGTCGGTAGTCTGGGTTCGGGGAGCGTCCGCCGTGGCTTGGGAGATCTGGTTCCAAATGACCTTTCCTTTGGCCAAACATTCGGCGGGATCTCTCATGAAGGAGTCTACGTCCAGCAACAGCTCCTGCTGAACGACCAGGCCGTCGTCACCAGGCCGCCTCCACTTGCACTGACGGTCGACATTCGTCTGTGAGAAATGTCAGTCCTCTCAGAAAATCAGAAAGGTTGTGAACTCTAGCTCGCCTCAAATGGGAACGCCGACACGAGAAGTATCGCGTTGATGACTGTTATTAGAACGGTGACACGCATTTATGGTCTGCCAGATCAGCCTGGGGGGCGTATCAGGTAAGGATGCCAATTCACCTTGTTTTGTTGTCGGTCGGCGCGGTGGTAAAAGCTGCGAGCGAGAGTGGTCAACGTCAGGACAGGGAGCATCCCTAGGGAGTTTAAAGGACTTTGCGTGACAGAGAGAATGACACAAAGGACGAAGTTAATTCATCCTGTCGTACTCAAACAAGGTGCTATTTTTCAGTGCACACCGCACGTCCCAAGGAGTGAGCTACTTCATTGTGTGAGGTACGCTCAGATGCTCTCGGCGAAATACTGCAAGTAGATGCACTGGCCAATTCGATCCGTTCCTAAGTATCTCGCTTTATCATTTCCTTTCACACTCGAAAAACCGAGGGAGAGATGACACCAAACAACGATCCTTCTCCGCGATGAGCAATCCCCGGAATATATAATGTCGCACTGTAGCCGAGACGGAAGTTCCGTCTGCCAAGATTTGACAGCGGGGTTCGCTCGAGTCGGAGCCATCAGCCGCATTTCTTCCACCGAGTTGCACATAACAAGGGATTCGGATGTACAATACTGAATTCCAGCAGCTCATGTTGCATCTTGAGTAGCACAAAAGAAGGATCATTGCGCAAGGCATTAAGTGGAGAGGGCGTCCGATTGGTTCAGCCGTTCCTGCCGAACTTTCTGGACAATTTTTAAAGCCAGAGAAAATATTGCATTATGGGGTGACATACTCCCGGTGTCATTGCATACAAATTTAAAAGACTTGGGGGCAATTCCTCTTTGAAAGAAAGATAGTTGGATTTTCAGCCGCCGGGATAAAGAGAATGCGCCTTGCGGTAATCACCGGCATGATTGACTGGGAACTGGCTGCGTGAATTTTTGAATGCTATGGGTGTGTGGGTGAACTCTGATAGATGTACCATACATACGGCTATGGTATCATGTACATCGGTGCAGCCAACCGCCTTCATCAATGACCCTCTCTTGCCGAAGTTGATGAATAATATTTCAGCGGGGTCGGATCACTAAGTATCACATTCGGCACGGATCACCGCTCCGTCACAAGCCTGGCCGATAAGATGCGCCGTCGTTGTCAGCCTGGTGTAGCTGGCCCGTTAGTCCATCTTGTCGTGGGATTTTTTTGGCATGTGTAGGTTAGAACCCGACGGTGAGATAAATCTCGATCCAACCGGTCGCTTGAATTCACCACCGATTTTTCCAAGGGGATGCGGTTTTTTAATTTTGGAACATACGCCGGTTTTTGTAAATAAGGACTGGGAGGGGGACTAACTAACTAACGTAATATCCCCATTAGGGAATTTGTCACGTGGACTGCGGAACATGATCAAAATCGAGGAAATTATACATTCTACCTACCGCAGGCAATTCCTGGGTCTATTTTTTGACTATCTTCCTACGCTTTGATTCAGGCTCCGAGTTTCGTCCCTTGTTGGCAACACAGGGGGGCACAACCAACTGCTGTTCACGAACGGGAGCGCAAGACAGGCTAAATGGAACTGGAAAGACATCAATATACAGAAGTTAGGAATGAGTGAGCCCTTACCATCTGGTTTCGCATCCCACATTCTTGCACTGTGCTACATTTTGACGGTGAATGTCATCGTCCCGGGATCAGCATTTTTTCCACAAACACACGAGTTGAGACTCGAGTCGGCTTCATCCTGTCTCTTCCATTCGCTGGCAATTCTCTTTCTAGTGCTCTTTCGCCGCTGAGTTTGTATGTCAGTATCAGGGATTGTTGCCGAACTGGGCTTTTCTGCCTCATGGTTCGGCGTGGTTGAAGATTCGCCCTATACGAGAACCATTAATAAAACATCCCTTTCAAATTTGAATCAAAGCATACGTGATTATTTTCGACACTGAGTTGGCTTGTTTCATGATGAACAACGGCTAACAAACCTGTGTCGTCGTGGTTGCAAGATACTTGCAGTATTTCCGTCTCAGACGAGTCAACCAAATTCATCAATGCCATTGGCCCGGGTGAAGGCACGGGATCGTCCACATCTACTGTCGCCTGTGGTTGCGGTGAATGGCCGAGTTGGGTGCTATTCACAGCGGGAGAATCTTAAAAAAAACACGTTAGTAAGTAGTCCGTTCCGACAGTGTTCAGTCTATACACACCTTCGTCATCGCCGCCCGACTGCTCTCCTTGCAAAACGGCGGGAGATTCAGGGAGCGGTTCGGAACCAGACTCTGATCCCGTATCTGAGTTCTCATCAATCTCGTCTCTAAGAAAATTGAGATAGATCAGTCAGAAATGTTCGCAATTGAATCGAAACGTACACAAGAGCTAATCTTGAATTATGCGCTTGGGAGATTACCAGAGAAGGGGTGGACTTTGATTTTTTTGATTGACGCTGCGGTCCTTTTTTAATTTTCTCGAATGCCTCATGCATCCACGTTTCCTCCTCCGAGCTCAGCTGCCAAAATTCCGCGTACCTCGAAGGGGGATATGTGGATGCTCCTTCCGGAGATGCGATGGCAGATTATGCCGCCACACTCCCGGATCCTTGGGTCCACATTCGGACAGCGAATGGGCACATTCGACGAAGGAGAGCTTTTGGATACCCTCGCGGCACTGGCGTACGAAAAGTCCTTGGCGAAGTTGGGGCAGTTGGAAGATTTTCGATCAACTTTGATGCTCTCGGCGGCATGCCCTCTCTTGAGAACGAATGAACAGTGAGGATGTGGTCGCCCACAGAGCCCGCACGGAAGTGTCGAGCGGTCGATATTGGGTTCATAGAGAATATGGGTTCCTATATGCGTCAAGATCTGTTGAGGATGGCTCAGATCGAGTACAGCAGAACAAAAGACGCAGTTCGCGGAATCTTGCTCTCGTAGTCGCCAAAGGTGCTTTCCCCATCGCACAGAAAACAGGCTGCACCTGAATGAGTATTGTCAGAACAGTCTCAACTCTCAAGAATGTGTTCGTTCAACACTAACCAGTGGATTCGCGATATGGGAATTTCGACGACACGCTAAGCTTCGGTATCGATTTACGGAGATCCAGGGTGACTTCACTGTATAAATCTGCACCAAAAGCGCGAATAGTGCTGCTGTCAAGGAGGTAGAATGGTTTCCCGAAGTCGGGTGTCGACAGAGCAGGATCAACTGGAAGAACAAGGCGACCGGCGGTGGACAGCTCATCCGATATTGGGGCGCGTGTACGCCAATCATATTTGAGGCTCGGATCATCTTCAGCGGTGGCGGGTTTGAGCGCGAGAGGTTGAAATTTCACAGTAACCTTGCGGTCGCGAAGCTCATTCACCCCGAGTTGCTCGGTCGAGACACCGTTTACAACGATATCAGTGACCTCACCTGAAATACATGTCAGCCGTTGAAGCGAGAACAAAATGCGACTTACCAATTGCCACAAAAAGTTGATTCTCTGCGCGAATGAGTGTCGCAATCGGTTCAGAGACCAGAATGTAAGGTTCTTCGGTCTCAGTGATTGCGTCAAGACCAGGGACAAGCGATGCGTAACGGATTCGTTGGCAACTCGTTTGAGCCGATCTGTGGAACTTGCCTTGTACCCATGCTTTTGAAGTGATGAAAGGAGGCGGGTCTTGTGCAACGGCTGGTTGTTAACGAGCACAAACTTCGTGAAGGAGCTTTCGGAATCCTCTGGCAGATCCTCCTCAGCAACGGCTTCTTCTAGATCGACGGCAACAGAACCAGATGCAGGCGTCGAGGCATCCATGGTAAATCCCGCTTCATCATCTTCATCCTCATTGTCGTCCGGATCCAACTCCTTGTTCACGAGGAGTTCCCCGCGTGGAGAGAGAATGGTGATCTGAAACGCATCAGAGAGAGCGTCAAAATGAGCTTTGAGGTCGGGGAACTCCGTGCGTATCATGCAAAAGCCGCGGTTCCATGAAGTGAGTAAGGAGACGCCCATCACAGCAGTATCCCCGCGCCAAGACGATGGTTTGAGATGATCAGCGCCGCTCGGTAGAACACTGCATTCGCGTGTCAGCATAGGAAGCCTTAGCCGACGCATCGCGCGGTCCCATTCCGGGTGAAGGGCCAAAATATTAGCGATTTCTGTAGTCCCAGTGATCCGTTCGACGAGCTGGAGAATGTCCATATTACGGTCGGAACCTATCATGGTACGGAGGATGCCGAATAAGGTCTCGAGACGGTCGGTTCCGAGAAGTATGAGCCAAAAATTCCCCGTGGGGTCGTCAGCCTTGGCTTTCGCCACGCAGAAGAAGACATTTTTGATGGTGACCATCATATCCGTGTACAAGAGCGACGGAAGGGCATGTTTGCCACTGTCGCGAAAACAGTATCATCGCCAAGTGAGCTGCTGCGCTGAGATGCTCTAGTTGCTCCGAGAGAGAGAGGTCGACGCAGAGGTACGGGAAGATAAAGTGGTAGTGCAGGGAGCCCAAGATCCGCAAAGCCTCGCGAGCTGCCTTGTATCCGGGGCGTGCCTCATCTGGAGCTGGAGTAAGCCTCCAAAGATCCATGCAGAGCTGGAATGCGAGATCTACATCCTGCTTGTCATCTGGGAGTAATACCGCATGAATATGGGCCTGGGACGATCCGGCATCGCTCAAATGAAGACGTATGATGGTGGGGTTGATATGAGTGCCGAAAATCGTGGACCCGGATGGTCGCAAGAGACGGTTGCGGCCACGTTTGAGTACATGTTTCCAATCTTTATCTGCGGTCAGATCATCTTCGCCAACCCAAAGATCCATGCGCTCGAGATCCTTCAGCTCCTCATATAAAGGCGAGTCAGAGGAAGCTGTTTAACGAAAGTCTTGTCGACGAAAGCTTTCCCTCGCCTCGTTTCACCGTCAGATGCAAGTGAGACAATGCGGAGCCCAGTGAGTTCCCGTTGGCGGTTCACTCCTTGTAGAACGGGCTCGATGACGTTGGCAAGATGTTCTGAACCATTCTCGATCTTGCAGTCCCCGGAAATAAGGACGGGACGGGCAGCATAGAAACGTTTCTTTTCCGAAAGCATCCCAATGGCGGCAACCGTAGCCTAAGAACACAGAAGGAGAGTTAGCGAATGTTGATTTTAGTATACAGTCTTTCGCACCTCCTTTGCATGATGGACTGCACGCGGGTCCCTTTTCTCTTTGGAAAGAGCGGAGAACACCTCTTCGGCGTCTTCGGCACTGTTGAATTTGAGGCTGATGCGGTTTCCGTGTGCCCTACAGATCCCGAGGAAATTGTTGGACTTGGGACACCAACGGACACGTTGCTCGGTTGCGATCTCGTCGAACATCAGGACCGCATGCTTTGGCCGCTGTGCTGTAGGCGTATCCCCAAGCCGGTAAAACAAGCAGATACATTTTGCGCAACTTCCGACGCCGTAGGTCGGCCCGTGGACGAAACAATAGGCGGCACAGTTGTGTGCTTGCGCAGCGTTGTTAGACTGGGCAACCCCAGAGCACGATGAGCAAAATCTGCAACTCGACGGCCACCCATCTTCCATATGGCCACCCCACGAAGATAGTCTTGCTCCGTGTAGCTCTTGGGCTTATAGTACCCGAGCATTGCGCGGTCGTAGGTAGTGAGAAAGCCGCGGATGCCCATATGGCGTTTACTGTTGGCGCGAACAAGCCGCTCGACATGCTCGACTTTGCCGCTCCCGATTGCCCGAAGGAAGCGCTTGTGATCTGCAAGGGCGCGCGATTGGTTGCGATCCGTTTAGCTGTATTGAGTTTTCCAAGGCGGAGGCGATGAATGCGCTGATCCTTTCTGCGGATGACGTCGATCAGACGCGGGAAAGAATAATAAGAGTAATTGCTGTTCTCGTTGATGCCGCTCTGCGCCCGTTGAATCATGCTTTGCAGAAGTTTCAAGCTGGGGAAGTGCGCTGCATGGTTTGCAACGCATACGGCCATGGGCTCGGATACAGACCTTCTGGCAAACCACTGCGCGGAGCGTGAGGCTACCATCGGGATTACTGCAGTACGTCCAAGGTAGCGAACGTGAAGCATGCTCGGCGTACGGGTATTCTTCGCTAGCATTCTTCCCGTGGCCGGAATGAGGAAAAGGGAAGCCGGCACATGCCTGAGTCTTTGGCGTGTGCATGCGGCATGAGGATGGAGAGTCCTCATCATCTATCTCAATAATGTCAGGGACGACGAGGTGGTGTGGCAATGACCGTGCGCTTTTGAATTTTCAGTCGTATGCACAATGAGATTCATTGAAAACAGGCATACCCATCGGACGGATTATCCACTGTTGTGGTGTCGGAGCCACAACGCCGACGTGTGAGGACCGTGGAAGTCTGATAAGCATATATCGTGTTCTAAAATTCAATTGACTTCGAAATGGCGAAAAACGCACATGGACAGATCAATCTCTTGCAGTAACGCTCCGCCTTCGGCGGGGTTCAAAAATGAAATCAGGCAGCGATTCGAGGGAGCGCTGAGCCCTTGATCTTTAGACGATATTTTGACAGGAAAAAGCAGTATCCCACACCTGACTAGCGCTTGTTTCGGACTGGCACTGAATTATTGGAATCAAGAGAGGTTCATTGGGAAGATGAAATGACACCAACTTCTTCGTAGGATGTTGGTCATCATTGATTTGACCGACGGTAGTCGAGCGATCGTTGAGGCTGCTCGATGATTGATGATTAAATTTTGAGAGGAAGAAAGATGAGATCTCTAACACGTACAAAAGCTTTACAGTGTCAATGATCTGCTCAATCTTCAACTCCAACATTGCACCCTCAAAGCCACGTTCCAAGACGAAATATTCCACAAAGCGGAGAAACCCGTCTAATCCGTACTCTCCACGTTTGACAAGTGGCAACCGCGCCGTCGCATCCATGCCATAACCGAACGCGGCGTGGAAAAGTGGGTTGATAGCCTCCCAGAGAAGACTCGGATCTAGAGTCGCCCAGGAAGTTCTACTGGGATCCCCCGAAAAGACCGAAAGTGGGTGAGTGAGTTTCTGCGACATCATCCGGAGGGATAGATTGTATGCAATCGCGCAGTTGATCGAGGAGCTGGCGCAAGCGTGGCAATGAAGGTGGTACAGATGTCCTTGATTTTTCCGCAGAATTTGCGCTGCAAGAACGGGAGATAGCGGCCTAACCGCGGAGGGAACACGAGTTTTAGCCGAAGGTCAATTTTATTAAAGAAGGACATGAGGGATCGACTGGTGCTGGGCTTTGTCTTTTTTGGATCTTGCTTTGACACATTTCGGAGAACCGCGATGTTGCTTTTCTAGGTTTTGAATCGAGGTGCCGTATTTCATGCGCTCGCCGCAATCGGGACAGGTGGCTAGGGTACGCGGGACGGGCAAGCTTCAATCACGATTCACGAGTTCGATCCTGGCCGTGCACATTTTTTTTTCGATGCCGGGAGTTACCGTGAGGATCATTCGGATCTTCTGATGGTTCACAGGTGAGTACTATAAGTATGAGATCTCGCACCTCCACCAGCTCTGAATCTTGAAAATTCAGTTTGTGTTCCATTTCTTCAAAAATAGCCCCAATATGACAAAGGATGATGGGCGAGATCATCCTCGCAAACTGCATGATTGAATGGTTTGGGCTGCAAGCGTCAATGATATATGGACTGTTGATTAACATGACAAATGGAAGTACAAGTTCGGGTTGGCTCTACACAGTGGCATAGATCCTTTTGCTGGATTTATCCAGCGTCCATTGGCTCCGAATCTGGAGGAGTACTTAACAGTAATTCAGAACTTGTTTTAGGTTATTATTCGGGCGAGGTTGAGGAATCTGAACAAGGATGTGACCACCATTCCTGCCTCGAGCTGAAAACTTTCTACACAAGTCTTGCAGATGGAGCCCTGGTGGTCCAAAATTGATCCCGGCACAGAGAATTTCGGCCTCGTAAATTGCCACACCTTGATTCATCATGTCCATGGCCCCAGCCTGAAGGCGACCCTTCAGCGTCGTGGGATGCACGGAAGAACACAGTTGAGACATCGGTTTACTCCAGGGTTTGAAGATATATTACTTGGGAGTCTTGCTGGAACGTCGTATATTATATATATACCTCCAGTAGTGCTGGCGAAATACAAATACGATACGGAAAATCGCGTATCGTATTCATATCCATATCATATTCATTCCACCGGGGCCATATCATATTTGTAGTGTATCGTATTCATATTTGGAGTGCTGGATATGAATACAATATGAATATATTTGAATATATTCTACTGTTTTTTTTTCCATGCAAATGCTATTGAATTTGAACAACATGCAACCAATACATGTTCAGAATGAAGTTAGACTTTGAAGCATCCTAAGGGCAGATGTGCTCACTGCTAATGGGCTCAAATTTCCTCTCAAGACTTCGGCGGCCACATCATTTTGATTGCCGATAGACCCATCTGAGCCTCTAGAAGTTGCCGAAGTGATTCCATCTCCATGTCCATCTCCGCATCAGATGCCAAAGCTGCTTGCCGATGGGAAAGGCAGATCAAAGCATCCTGGGAGGTGGTGTCCTACCTGCCAGATCAGCAAAATCCAGGCTTAGACCATAGTCAAATATATTTGAATATGCTGACAGCCATAATGTATTATATCCATATTGTATCGTATTCATACTGCCTCATATTCATATTCAACCAGAGGGTCCAGGAGCGTATCGTATCCGCCCATATTTGAATATATTCAAAATTTAATTTTTCGTATCGTATTTTCCGACAGCACTAACCTCCAGCTACTTCGCAAGTTTCGTATTTTAATTGATACATACAATATCCCCAGGGATATGGATGCAGATCTAACGGGGTTGTGCCTCGACCATGGCTCGTGATCATGAAGAACATGCCAAAGACATGGAACTTATTCCCAATTTGAGTCCATTGCACAACGACGACGATGTAATTGGGCCCGGCAGGTATTATTACATGGAGGCAGGGCTTGAGTAAAGCCACAAATCCCTTCCAGCACACTCGAGACGATTTGTTGAATCTAGATTCCGATCGAAGTTGAACGAACAAAACTTGGAACAATCAGCGCAACTGCCACCAGATAGGAGGTCGGATGAGAATGAACCATCAGTTGCACAGGATGGCGAAGATCACACTAGCCGAATCTTTTTGTGGTTTTCGGATGATGAGTTGGCTGGTAATTGGTAAATTTGATAATAATGTGGCGCGGTACATTGAACGCAGAATAATCTTTCACTCAAATATTGGTTTCTGGAGAACCTGCCTACAGACTCGGACATAAATGACAGTACCTCTTCAGTTGAACACAGGCCAAATTACTATACAAGTCCGCTTTTCCGAGCGTTCGAGCCTCACCCGCTACTTCGTGTGTTCGAGAGTCGAGACCGCCCCGTAGTTCGTTCGTCCGGGACTGAACACCCGCAATCACTCGGCATTCAAAGCCTGACGTCGGTTAAAAGTGTGGTGCTCCGGGCTTCCATACGGCAGGGAAGTCCATAACTGATCCCAATGATCCCGGGGCCGGTGATAACTCCCGAATTGGCTTCAATTTGTGCTTTTCCATCTGCCAGAGAAGGGTGCTTAGAGCATTGAATACTTGCCATCTATCCCTGGAATGGCATCCAATTGAGGAGCCCTGAGACCAAGGTCTACTAAGGACTGAATAAAAAAATAATGCTTGCTGTTTGCTTGCTGTCGGAATCAAACTCATGATCGAAGCTTTGAACCCTAACAGTCTCCTACTAGCGATTGGCAAATCTTGAATATTTCACACTCATTTTTGCGACTCTAGCAACATCTTCGTACGGTACTACCACTTTAATATCCGTTAATTTACTTCTTGTAGTTCTTTCTCTACTTGCCTAATGAGTAACCAGAAGTCCATTGAATCAATGGCTGGCATGATATATACGGTGCAACGATTTTATTCGACCTCAACATAAGCTCCGAGTTCTGTCCCTTTGAAAAAAATCAAGCTCTACAGAACCCTTTCGAAAGATACACAGAGAGACATACACTTGTCACGTTGGAGCCAGGTCTGCCGGAGAGGCAGTATAATTTGGCGTTGACAGCTCTACAAAAGCTGATTTGGTAGAGCTGTCGACGCTGACTTTCTACGTAGCTGATCCGAATGATCCTGGCATCGAAAAAAAAAACAATGCGCACTGCCAGGATCGAACTCATGAATCGTGATTGAAGCTTGCCCGTCCCGCGTACCCTAGTGGCTTTGCCGCGCTCATGTACATCCTTCTGCCACAATACCTCGAGCGTGGGCTGAGAGTCGAAGTCAGATATAGATTGTACTTGATCCCGTCACCTACCGGCGGCATGCCGCTCATGTCTGACATGAGAAATAGGACGTGAAAAATTTCAGTGATCACCGGATGACAGCATCCAAAAAGGGATGTTCCCAATAAGGCAATTCTGGCTCACGGTAGCTGTAGAGGCGGTAGAGAACCGAAAACATCGAGTTTTTGCATTCACATCCTCCGGCGGTCCCTCTGTGCCGTATATGAGCTAAAAAATGGGGAGTCTGGAAAATTTTTTTAAGGTCCGAGGGGGGACTAACTAACTAGCGTCCGGTTCCGGGCTCCCGGGCCGGCATCCCCTTGGATTTTTTCCAGGATAAGCACTCATAATTGCAACGAAGAGTTGACGTCCTGGATCAGTGATAACGACGTGATGGCACTGATGTGTCTCCAAGCCAGATTTCATCCGGGTCCTGACCCGATGTCACGGGTGCACGGGAAAGCTTCAGGAGTCAGGACAT
>QVIE01001533.1:0-15380 GCA_013387415.1 Panellus pusillus | reverse complement strand
GTCCGATCGCTTTCTGCGTAAGTCCTCTTTTTGCTGATCGAGCCGTTCCTCGGAACCTCTGAAACATGCGATAACCCGCCATGTTGCATACGCGTCCCTTCGGCTTTATCGACCGCTCAATTTTTATTTCACTCTACATCCACATGATGCATCTGCCAAGATCTATTTTTCGAAAATTCTAGGCCTGCGATTTCATGCGCTCTTGCCCTTCTCCCCCTCACAAAAAAAAACAACCGTCCTCGGTTGTGCCCGAGGAGTATTTTTATTCTCAGAAAGGAAGAATTCCCGCTTGTACAAAGTTCCGAGGAACGTTGTTCATTCATTTATTTTCTTGTGACTCTCCGTTTCCGAACCAGATAAAATGCGTTACAATTCCTGGCAGAAATCGTCTCGTTTTATTCATTTCTCATGGCTCCGGAAGCCCTCCCCGAGAACGCTGCTGCCAATCAGGCCGCGGACGATCTCGTCATATTATCCCAGAAATTATCCCATGGACGCTGCCCGAGGCCGCGGTCAAGCGACCCGTCAAGTCGACCAACACGATAGGCGCAGCTGGCGCACCAACGCTGTTGGATCAGTTCATGGTGAAGCCGAATACTATTATGGCCGGCGAAGAGCAGCGAATCAATACGAACGAGGAGCATGTAGCAGATACTGTACCATTCCCGCTACCGTAAGGTACGGGTCTTAGGGAGCCCTAATTTCAGCTTTTTGCGGGCGATCACGTTTTTGTCATTTGTTTTCACGTCAGCGCTGATCTCTCCGGCCAAAATTCAACGGCTTGGCCTCGTCGGCGGGTAAGCCGATGATTGCCAGACTTAAATACATAATCTTGCTCAGCCTACTTTCCGCGATCATCGCGCGACTCGTAACATGAATTTATTCAGCCTATTGATCTAAGTACTTACTTTTAATACTTATGTCAATGACCTTGTAAGTTAGCCTTCGAGAGGGTGCTGCGAGGAGCGTGCGGAGCACGGCGACGAGCAGCACCCGGACCTGTCAATTTAACTATTTCTCTCTTGCATCATTTCAATTTAAGTACTGGTAGCGGGCTTTGCCGCTTGTCGGCCCTACCTGCTTTATTTCGACCGTGAACAGTGACCACTTACACCGTACTTCGAGCAATAACAAAAAGACATCGCAAACATAGAAATACCAAGGAAGAACTATCATGTCAACCACTACTTCTTCATTTTCCCCTTCATCCTATCTATTAGTATGAGTCTGACCTTCACCTCAGTCGCCGTCTTCAGCTTCTTGGGATGCGACTCGTCACTGTCGCCCTCTGGAGCCTTCCTCTTCTTGCAACCCGATCCACCCTCGAAGCTGCCAGTAATCGTCCCGCTGCTGTAGACGCGACGGACTCGCCCAGGTCCAGCAAGCCCGCCGCTTTTCTTTGCACAGTGGGCGCGCGCAACGATGTCTCCGTGTGCTCCGTCTCCCTGCGCTCCGTCTCCCTGCGCTCCGCTTCTCTGGCTTCCGCTTCCTTGGCCTCCTTCTCCCTGCGCTCCGCTTCCCTAGCCGCCGCTTCCCTGCGCTCCGCTCTCCTGGCCGACGCTTCCCTGCGCTCCATCTCCCAGCGCTCCTCATCGCTCAGCAAGACGAACGGCACGGCTGCATCGTTCTCCGGCCACTCCATCTTCGTCAGGACCCCTTCGACGAGCCCCAGGACCCGCTCGTACGTGAGAAGGACGCGGGGAGGGGGATCAGGACGCGGGGGATCAGGACGCAGGGATAAAGGGTGTCGAGGCCGAGGCTCTTCGCGGTTTTGGGCTTCGACTGCCCCGCCGAAGAAATCTACGAGGAGAGATAGCGGTTCGTTGGCTGCCCGATCTCTCATAGGTCTGGAAGAGAGAACATAACCGCACTTCAGCTCGACACCCTTCGAGTCGAAAAGCTTGAGGCAGTCCTGGGGATGCATGAGGGATGTATGTCGGCGAACTATCCAGACGAGCAGCTAGTAGAAGCTTTCGCGATCGTGGTGTGGACCATGGACTACCGGCGTCGGAACCCTATTACACAGGCTGACCTGATATATCTCCCGATAACCTCGATGGCCATGAACGGAAAGGTTCCCTTCATTAAAAAAGTGAGCAGGCGGCTCGAGGGCGCGGGAATAACACATACCGCGACGTCCTTCAAGCGTTCTTCGACGTCGTCCTTCGTCGCAGGGGGAAGTTCGGGGAACCACTTGTTGAAGTTGTCGACGCCCCGTTCTGTGAGCTCGGCGCAGTCGCAATCGAGGAGAAACCCGTCGAATTCATGATGCTCAAGCGGAACTTCGCGAAAGAGCACATTCCCCTCGCTGATGTCGCGGTGTGTAACGCCAGCCTCGTACGCCGCTCGGTGATCTACAAGCAGGTCAGTCATGATTCTAATTTCTTCGAGGTGTCAGGACAGACGTACGACGCATAGCGGTGAAAAGCGCCCCTACCAGGGACTTTGTCGTTTTGAACTTGTTGAGCGGGGTACCCACCGGCGTGAGGAGCAGTCGCATGTGCCGACGCGCAGACTTTTCGCCCTCATTGGACGGGGCTAGGTGCAGCTGCGGATCGTGCACGAGACCGTCGTGCGCCTCGGAGAGATCGATGCTGCCGTGGCATCTCGCGATGGATTCGAGGAGCGCGCGTTTCTGCGGGTCGTCGGGAGCGTTCTTGACCTCTTCTTCGCAATATCTTTCGACCAGGTCGTAGAACTCCACTTCCGATCGGTGGCATGTGTGCGGCCAGGCATCCTTGAGAGCGTAGACGGGAGGGAGCTGCTTGTCGACGTCCTCTTCGAGGATCACGCGGTAAACACGCGTGGCACGGCTGAAAAGACCGTCCGACTTGTGAAGGATGCTGCCGAACGTGAAACACTTGACGATTTCGAGCTCCCGGGTGTTCTCTTTGTAGCGAGCCGCGCGGATCCAGAGACTATCGCCAATTTTTTTGTCGAACGACGGCTCCGCGTAGAATGGGTGCCTGCACACGGCAGCAAGCATTGTCTCCTTCTCCTTCTCGGTCGGAATAGAAATTGTGTCGTCCGCCCCGAACAGCACCGTAGAGTCGTTATCTGGGTTGTATAAACGCCAGAGGAAGGTGGGGAGATAGGTCGAGTTCGTGGTCAAGTCGAAAGACTCAGTGATAGAGAAACCGCTACGGTCGAAGCGAAAGATGCGAGCAAAGTGGCGGTTGGATACGGCGACGACATATACATGGCAGCTGGCCGACTCCATGAGAAGACTGCGGGCGCTGCTGGCCAACTGGATCAGATCATTTTCAGACTCTATTGAATCTCCGTTTGTTTTGGGTTTAAGGTCGAAGAAATCCGTCTTGTATCTCAGCTGGACCAGGATACCAACGTCCCGCCAGCGCCACACGTTACTTGCCGGCTGGGGCTCCCCAGGCTTCGCACCGATGATATCAGGTTTCGTGCTGTCTTCATTCACGATACCGGTTGCGCTTGTGTCGCAGAAAGTTGGCCTAGTCTCAGCCGGGAACTGGGAAGTGACTTGGTTCAGGTAGTCAACCTAACGAGTGTTCAGTACTAGCTCTGAGGAAAGATGGAGTCGACACGGACGAAGGGCTTCGTCATATCCTTGTCTTGCTTTGCGGCTGCGAGCAACTTGGCTGTCTCCCTCAGCGTGGCGGAAGCATTAGCTACGATATTGGCCATGTCCACCGGTTTTCCGGCACCCATCTCATCGAGAAATAAGGAGACATCCTTCGCGCCCAAAAAATTATCACAGAGCGTCGTAAACCTATATTCCAGTCACCAGGTATTCCTTGTGAGTTGCTGCGGGGCTGCTCACTGCATCGTAATGGCAGTGGATTGGGTTGTTTCAACACGCGGAGGATAAGCCTGAATCGATTTCTGCTTGAGGGTTCCTGAGGGTCGAGTCACAGCTGTCTATTGAAAGACACAAACCAAGCAGTGTTGCTGCGGTATTCCTCGCGTCAGAATGGCAGTGGATTGAGTTGTCTCCGGACGCGAATTTGTCCCAGATCAAGGGCATGTGACCGCAGAACGGGGACTAAAAGACAACCGGGTCGGTGGCCCCGGCGGATCAGTGCTCGATCAGCAGAAGTTGCAGCCGCTCTCGACGATGAAGATCGTGTCGACATTCCACCAGCCGTCCTCCGTGCTCTCCTCCCTCAAATGCCATCTCGTAGCCGGGTCTGACACCCAGCATCTCGTCGTTGCGAAGCCCAACTGCCTCGAGGTGTATTCGATACACGCCGAGGGCCTCAAGCAGCAGTGCAGATGGGAGGTCTGGGGCAGCATCTTGTCCGTCAAAGCCGTGCCCACCGCTGCCCAGCACTCCAATCTGCTTGTCCTCCTCGACCACCCACACCCCGAGCTCATATTCCTATCATACGCGAATGGAGTCCTGTCCGCAAGCAAGCGCCTCGAGCTGTTCGAGCGCAACCAGCGCCCCGCAGAGTTCTTCACCGACGTGCTCGTGCACACCGGCGGGAAATACGCCGTCGCAATGTGCTACACGGGCAAGCTCAAGGGGATACTGCTCAAGGCGGGCGAGTACGCAGGGGACTTTGACATGTCGTGCGTCGCCCCTTCTTCTCCCTACTCTATCGATAACATGTACTCAGGATGATAGAACTGACCATCCTCTCCCTCGCCTTTCTGCCATCCTCACACTCGCGGCCCAGCCTCGCCATCCTCCACCTCGACCACGCCGGGCGCGTGCAGCTCCTCGCGCGCGACATCGTCAAGGAGGACATCTCGCGCGACGCCTCGCCCGTCCTGCACCCCACCCCGATCTCGCACAAGGTCCTCCCCTTCCCGGAAGACCCCGTCCCGAAATTGATCCCCGTGCCGTGCCCGCAAGCCGCGGCGGAGCTAGATGCCGACGCGGAGGACGACCCGAGCGAGTGGTTCATCGGCGGCGTGCTGCTCGTCGGGGGGACGCGCGTCGTGCTGTACGAGCTGGTCTCGGCGCGGGGGCAGGCGAAGCAGAGGAATAAGCGGCGGAAGTTGGACAAGGGGAAGGAGAGCGGCGTGCAGGCGGAGGTGGATAAGGCGCTGCTGAAACAGCAGGAGAGGGACACCAGGAAGAGGAAGCCCAAAGCGAGCGTTGAGTGGCCTTGGAGCGAGATCACTTCGTGTGTGCTCTTTATCTTGCTGAAGATGAACGATACAATCATCGTTTAGGTGCTGCGCGCTCGACGGCGAGCCGTTGCGCTTTCTCATCGGCGATTCGTTCGGGCGCCTTGCCCTTCTTTCGCTGCACGACGTCCCGAACAACGGCCTCGTCCTCATTCCGCTCGGGGAGGTATGTAAAGCGTTCTTTATTGCACATCATAACATAACATCCAATCCAGACGTCCCCTTCGACGACGCTGACCTACCTCGCCAACCAAATCGCCTACGTCGGCTCGCACGCCGGCGACTCGCAGCTCATCCAAATCAGCTCGACCCCCCTCTCCTCGTCCACCGACCCCACGCTGCCCGTCCCCGCGGAAATCCCTCTCGTCCCCGCCAGCCGCCTCGTCCCGCCGCCGCCTGCCTCCGCGAAAGGCAAGGGCCGGGCGGTGGCGGGGGAGGACTACGCGTCTGAGCCGCTGAGAGATTGCGTCATCGATGCGCGGGGCTCGTTCGTCAGGGTTGTGCAGACGTTTAAGAATATTGCGCCGATATTGGACGCGGCGCTGGTGGATACGGATGATAGCGGGCACGTACGTGGCGGTTTTCTTTTGTTTTCCCCGCACTTTTTTTAGGAGGGATGCTAACTTTTGAGCAGCAACAAATCGTTACGTGCTCGGGAGGGCAGAATACAGGTTCGATCAACGTCATCCGGAAGGGGGCGGATTTCCAGCAGTTGGCGACTGTTGCGGGGATGCCACATACTGTTGGAGTATTTGCGCTTCGGAGGACGTACGATGATCTGTGGGTTGCTCTTACTTATTGTTGTTCCGACGTCTCTTTTTCTGAATCCTGCTGTGTCTATGTAGATTTGACAGCTACATCCTCGTCTCGACGCCCCAAGCGACCTATGCGTATGAAATCAAAGGCGAGGACGCGCTGGAACAGGTGCAGTCCCTCGGCGACGCCGGATTCGCGCCGGAGCGCACGCTCGCTGCGCGGAACGTCCAGGAGGCCAAGGTCGTCCCCGCCGTGCGGCGGGGCAGCGCGATCGTGACGCCGGAGCGGACGGAGTACCGCGGCACGGCGCTAGTGGTGCAGGTCACCGCGCGCGGGGCGTTCCTGCTCGAGTTCGAGATGGATGTCTTCACGCAGGTGGGCGAGTATAGGGCGGCGCCGGGCGAGCAGGTCGTCGCGGCGGGGATCAACCCGAGCCAGGTGCTGCTGGCGATGAATAACGGGCGGCTCGTGTGCCTCGAGGTCAGCGGGGCGAGCAAGGCCTTCGATGTGAAGCGCGAGTCGGGGACGATCCTCGGCCACGGGGAGGTCTCCGCGCTGTCGTGCGCCCCGTTCGACGCAGACGCGAGCGCGGCGGACATCGTCGTCGTCGCGTATTGGCAGAGCAACGTCGTCGAGATCCTGCAGCAGACGCAGGGCGGGTTCGTCTCGCTCTGCCGGACGGCGCAGCCGCTCCCTGCGCTCGTGCGGAGTCTTACTTTGTACGACTTTGGCGCCAGCGGAGACGGAGACGGAGAGGAGGCGCACCACCCGTACCTCCTCGCGGGCCTCGGGGACGGGTCGTTCGCGTTCTTTGCGTGGGACCAGGCGCGGCGGGCGCTGCTGCCGGGTCCGCCGAAGGTGACGTCATTGGGGACCCTCCCGGTCGGGTTCACGCCGTGCGTTGTGGACGGGAAGCGGGCGCTGTTCGCGGCGGGGAGCCGGGCGGTGGTGCTCTCGTGGGATCGGGAGGGACTGCATCAGTCTCCGGTCATGTTGAAGGTGCGGACACGCCCACCCCGTTGACATTTCTCTTGCCTCAGGCCTGTTGATTGATTGTTGTTGTTTGCAGGAAGTGGCCGCGGCCGCCCAGATCCACAACGAGCATTATGAGTCTTCGCTCATACTGGCTAATGAGTCGGCGCTGTTTGTTGGTCGCGTGAAGAACGTCGACAAGATGCATATTCGCTCGGTACGGTTTCTTCGGATGTGTTGACTATTTTCTGTTCACCCTCTTTTTTTCGCAGATTCCGCTCGGACTCGATGTCCCACATCGGATAGTTTATGAGCCGTCGCTCAAGGTCTTTGGTGTCGCATGCACACGCATGGAGCCCACCAGAGTTGGGGATGTCGAGCTAGGACCAAAGAGCTCTTTCCGACTTTTGGACGATGCTACCTTCAATAGTCAGTTGATTTCCAAATCTTCCTGATATGACTTCATTCATCCATCGCAAACAGACATCAGTCAATTCAACTGCGAATCCGACGAAGAAGTGACCTGCGTGACCACTATCAGTTTGGACCAAGATGGTGACGATCCTACTCCGTTCTTCTGTCTTGGGACGTGTACGTCGCGTTCGGAGGAGAAAATTCCCGGGGATGGTCGGCTTTTGGTTTTCGCTGCGTATTCTACGGACCAGTCGCGATCATCGTCGAATCCGCAACTCTCGCTTGCTGCTTCTGTAGACGTCCAAGGCTGCGTGTATGCAGTCACCACCGTCAAGGGGCTGATTGCGGCTGGCGTCAACTCGGCGGTTTGTCCAATCATATTCTTTGGAATGCACAACTTGAGTGAACAAATGCCCTTCACAGACGATGCTCTTCCGCTTGGACATGGATCCGTCGTCGAAGAGCTGCAAGCTGCAGAAAGTCTCCGAGATGAATCACAACTATTTCGTGACCAGCTTGGTGGGCTACGACAATAAGCTCATGCTAGGGGATCGATCAGTTCCATCTCTGTGCTCGAAGTGTCGGATGATTACAAGCTTCGAACCCTCGCGAAGGATCTGTCGCCCTTGGCGCCTGTGTCTTTGGAAGCCGTCGACTCCAACCATCTCATCGTGGCAAACGTACGTCCGTCCAGCGAGGGGGCACATTTTCACTTAATAACTGACGACCAAAAAGGATACTCTGAACCTTCTGTCCTTCACGTTCGACAAGGCGTCGCGGAAGCTAGACCGTGATGGCTTCTACCAGCAAGCCGATCTGATCAATAAATTCGTGCGCGGCGCGGTCGCTACGCCCGACGCCGAGAGCAAGTTCGCGCCGATCCAGCTGTTCTTCACTGCCTCGGGCCGGATCGGCGTTATCATCGACATCACGGACCAGCAGCTTAGTCTAGACCTGACGGATCTGCAGCGCAACATCGTGAACACGACTGAAGGCGGGCACATGCATACTACGTACGTCTCTGTCTCTCTGTGCTTGCTCAATCGAACCGACATGACGTTCTCGCAGATTCCGAACACCCCAATCCTCGGCGCGGCGGCGCATGGTTGAAAACGCGGTCGGGTTCCTAGATGGCGATCTGCTGGAGCAAGTCCTCACAGCCCCGGCTGCGCAGCTGAGCAAAATTTCCGAGGGCACTAACGAACATGAACGCCTCAAGCGGCCGCTGCCCGAGATCCAGCAGCTGCTCAAGACGGTCCAGGCTTTACACTGATAGAATCTCATTACTTACACTTAGATGTACTTGAAAACACGCGGAAGACGAACCGTTCGATGTATCATTTCTTGTGCGATCGCGTCGAGTCCTCGTTTCTTACGGAATCTTCGACATATTCATGGAGCTCTCTCTGAGCGACTGCCTAGCTATATTCGAGCAAATTTCTTTACCGTTGAGTCTTTGACTCGAAGGGTAGGTACACCGATCGACCGCGAATATACACAAGTAGTACTAGGTTAAGTAGTACAGGTTCTGAACTTGAACGACGAGGGGCAGGCATCCTTTCCATCTGCACGGCGCAGGTTTGAGACCTTGAACACACCGAACAAATATCTGAGCCCCATCCGACAAGATGCATACTGTACTCGCTTGGTTCTTAGGACGCGTTTTTTGTGCCCTTTGACTCTTTCATGCTTAGGCTGCGCAGGGCCAGGGCTCGGCCCTCAATGTTCGGTATCGGATCCATATTAGTAAATATATGAGCTCTCGCTGAGAGTCTGATGTCGCATGCACACGCATGGAGCTCACCAGAGTTGGGAACGTCGTCGAGCCAAGTTTTGAACGTCGACGATGCTCAGTACTTTCAACAGTCAGTCGATTGACGCAGGTGCCGCTATCGTTCACTGTAATAATTAATTCATGCGCTCGAAGCTCTACGTTATGCTACTAAATGCAGGGATGGTGAGGGGGTCATGAAGGGGTCGTAAAGTATTGGTTGCTTGGGTTGGGGTCGTAACGAAAGACGAACATGGATTATATGTACGCAAAAAAAGAAAAAAAAGAAAGGTGAACTGTCCAATCGCGGGACAATAATGATATACTTATGCTGGCCCAGCGCAGACGCATGTGCTTACAGCAATCGGGAGACATACCACCGCGCGGTCTGCCACAGCGTGAGCGAGAACTCGCGCACCACAACGCCGCCGCTGCTCTGCGCAAAGCCGTCGGTTTGCTCATGGCCCTTGTCAATATCGAAGTCGTCGTCGGCCGAGGGCGCAAAGAAGAAGCCCGCGGTGAGGACGAGGTAGCTGGGTGAGCATTCAGAATACAAAGTGAAGGGAAGGAAGGAAGCACGCGACACGCACCTGAGGATGAGTATGCTCCCCCGATGATAGTTGCTCTTGGCCTCGATATAGGTGTATGTCATGAGGAACATGGAGAGGATGATGACGACGACGTCCCAGCGCGGGAAGATGAGCGTGAACGTGCTCGCGACCTCGCCCATCTTCTCCGGCGCGTAGAACGCCGAAAACGCAACCATGGCGGGGATCTGCAGCAGGCACACCTGCAGCGCGTACGCCGAGCCGATCTCCATACTGCAATCCCGTCAGTTTGTGGTTAAACCACGAAGGAACAGAAGAAAAAAAACGCACCTCAGCGCGATATTCCCATTCAACGCGAACGAGATGGCGTTCATGAACTCCGTCGTATTGGGCACGAGCGCAAACAGCGTCACCCCGAGGAACTTCTCGTCCAGGCCCGACCCCTCCATGATCACATCCACCACGTCCACCAGCAGCTCCGCGATCCCCGCATACAGCGCCGTGCAGATCAACAGCACGCTCGCGCTCGTCGTCCGGCTCCAGCTCGGGCCCTCGTGCCCCCCGTGCCCGCCCCCGTGCCCGCCGCCCGCAGCAGCCTCGGCCTCGGCGCCGGACGTCCGCGCCCGCGCGGGCGAGTGCGCCTGCGCCTGCTGCTGGTGCCGCAGCGCGCTGACCGTGGCGACCGCGACGGCGCGCGTGAACTCGTCCTGCGACATGCCCTCGGGCGGCACGATGCCGCCCGCGCCGCTCTTCACCGCCGCGTCGACGCTCTCGAGCACGGGCGCGTACGACACGCGGCGCGCGATGCTCGGCGAGGGCGGTATTTGTGGGGCAGCAGGAGGGGGCTGCGAGTGCGAGACGGGCGTCTGCGAGCGCTCGGAGCGCACGAGGCTCGCTTTGTGCTGCAGTCTCCCCCCGCCCGCGCCCCCGCCGGGCGTCGCGGGCTGCACGATCCGGTGATACAGCGACACCGGCCGCCCGCCTGCGTGCACGGGCAGCTCGAGCAGCGGGTTCAGCAGCTGCTGCGGGTTCTGCCATATCTGGCTCGCGTGCGTGCGCAGGGAGAACCAGAGGCCGATGAGGTAGCTGAAGACGAGGATCGCGGCGCAGAAGTACATGAGGCTCTTGACTGTGCTCTGGTAGAACGGGTCCTTGACGGGGTCGGGGTGCTTGTAGTAGCAGGCGTCGCAGACCCAGGGTTGGGTGGGCGCGCGCGGGGTGGAGGGGCACCCGGTGCAGATGAGCTGGAACTGCGAGTGAAATCAGTACAAGCGCCTGCAGCGCACTGGAGGAAACGCACGTTCCCATAGGTCTGATAGAACAACGTCGGCGCCAGCGTGCCGATGATCGCCATGATCAACATCATACTCGTCACCCCCGCGCTCTTCGCATTGAACTTCTGCTCCTTCCTCCTCAACGCGCTGCTGCACATGCTCATGCCGGGCATCAACAGCACGCCCGCCAGCAGCGACCCAACAATGCTGCCCTCCACGAGGCGCCCCTTGCGCTCCTTCAGCATGAGCGCATAGAGTATGATCTCGATGAGCGACCCAAACGTCGCGTTGATGACCGCGCCCATCCCGATGCTGCTCTGCGCGCTGATGCTCGCGACCGCCATGCCGATGAAGTAGCTCAGCGGGATGACGCTCGCCAGCGAGAGCACGAAGATGAGCCCGCGGCCCGCGACGAGCGCCAGCGCGCGCGGGACGGGCGTCCCCGCGCGCTCGAGCTGCTCGACGAGCCGCAGGAGCACGAACCCGTCGAAGATGACGAAGAACACGACGGGGAGGAGGTTCACGAAGAGGATGTTCACGCCGCCGACGGTGTATTTGTAGTACTGCGACCCCGCCGCGCGGTATGTGCAGAGGAGGACCGTGCTCGTCGTCGCGCCCCCGGGCGCGGCCTGCCCCTCCGCGAGGCGCGTGTGCTTGATGCTGAAATGCGGCGGCGGGGAGGGCGTGTCGTCGCCGTCGCCGTCCTCGCCGGATTGTTGGGGTGGCGATGGAGAGGAGACGACGACGGCGGGCGGGGCGGGGCAGAATCGGAGCGTATCGGGTTGGGTGAAGATGTACGTGATGAGCGCCCAGATGAGCTTCGCCATCGGGATGGTGACGACGAGCCCCCAGCAGAGGATGCACACGAAGAGCATGAGGGGCGCAATGACCAGCGCGAAGGCGGCCCAGAAGAAGAGGCGCCCGAGGGTGTCGCCCGCGGCGCTGGCGACCTTGGCGGCGCCGATGGAGCTGTCGGAGGTGGCGGGGGAGATGTTGCTGGTTGCGCCGTAGGAGCGCGAGGGGGGCGGGATGGTGCGCTGCAGGAGGGAGGTCTGCTCTTCGACTGGGGTCCACGAGACGGACTGGACGTGCTGCGGGGTGATGGTGGAGGCTTCGGAGAGGGGGACGCCTAGCCGCGGGCCGCGGATGGTGCCCTCGTCGGCGGAGCTCCCGACGGCGGCTTCGTCGTCGTCTTCGTCGACTTGGTGCGCATCCTCGTCGACGGCGGCTTCGCCTTCTACGTACTTGCCAAATGGCCAGATGAGGTACCAGCCGAGCCCATAGACGAGAGTTGAGTAGCGCTTGCCGCCTTGGGGTATGACATGCAGGACGGCAGAGACAAGCACGCAGACAAGAGCAAGCCACCAGCCGAAAGCGATAGTCCAGAAGATGTTGCCTGGGAGCAAGTGGCGCTCGGCCTGGGACGAGGGCACGGAATGGAGGGCGGCGTCGGCGTAGCGGGTGACGCTGCGGCTCTTTTTGTACAAGGCCGGCTTCCATATTGGGAGGCCAAAGGGGTGCTCGACGTTGATGAGGGACTGGCGGTCGCGCAGAGTGATGGGATCATCCTCGTCGTCTGCATCATTGGCGTCTGGCGGGAGATCTGTGGCCGCGGCTTTGCCGTGGCGGGTCCCACGCCGCGAGATGCGCTGGCCGTCGGGATCAAAGGCGTCCTCTTCGTCCTCCTCGCTGAGGGCGTCGTAGCCGCGCGAGGTGACGTGGGAGCTGCTGACGCTGGTGCTGCGCGGCCCCCTGGAGGCAGAATGTGTCCTGACGAAGATGGGGGCGGGGCGGGGGGAGACGGAGTACAGCCGGGGGACGTGGCTCGTCGGCGTCGGGGTGGTTGAAATTGGCTCCTCGTCGGAGGTCGACATGATGGTCACGTGTAGCCTCGTTATCGCGCACGTGTTACTCCACATGTCCAAGCGCAAAGTACTGGACGCTGCCGACGACGACAACGACGACGACGACTCTGCCTCGGACGTCTCGCTCGTCGACGTCGACTTTGACTTTTTCGACCCGAACCCAAAAGTCGACTACCATGCCCTGAAGCGGCTTCTGGGGCAGCTGTTCCAGCGCGACGCGGAGCGGTTCTCGCTGCACGAGCTGACGGAGCTTGTGCTCGCGCAGCCCTGGTGGGCACGACGATCAAAACTGATGGCATCGACAGCGACCCGTACGCGTTGCTGACTGTGCTCAACGTCCACCAGCACGCCCACCATCCCAGCATCGCCGCCCTCGCAGCCTACTTCCTCGCAAAAACACAGCCTGATGCCGCCTTCCACGCCGCCCTGCAAGCTCTCTTTGCCGCCCCGTCTCCAACACAACTTGGTCTTGTTCTCTGCGAGCGTCTCGTGAACATGCCCGTCCAGACGGTGCCGCCCATGTACCGCATGCTCACCGACGAGCTCAAGTGGGCCGTGGCAGACGGCGAGCCCTACGCGTTCACCCACCTCCTCTTCGTCTCGCGCGCGTACCACCTCTCCCCCGCCGAGGAAGAGGCCCTCGCCAACCGCGCGCCCTCGCGCCGCTCCAAGAAGCCCAAGAAGCCGAAACCGCGGCAGCTCGGCGAGCAGCCGCCCCCCGCCGACGGCATCTACCCCTTCCATCCGGAGGACGCCGTCATCCGCGAGGTAAGCAGCGCTTCATCCACCTCACACTGATTAAATTATCTTCTGGCGAGCAGCACGCAACACACGCCCTCTTCTACCCCTTCTCCGCCGACCCCGCCCCCGCGAGCCAGACGCCTTCGGCCTCGACGTCCGCGGCTCCCTCATGCTCGTCGACTCCGCCCGGTGGCAGGCCCTCGTCGACGCATGGCAGAGGTGTACGTATAGGCTCCCGAACGCGTGTAGAATACAAAAACTCCCGCCACGTTCGGCAATTGCGCATCGGAGAGAAGATAGACCTCCGGGCCCGACGACGCCCTGCGCGCCCCACGGCCCGATCTTGCTCAATCCCGCTGCGCAATATACAGTGTATACATTAATACAAAAAAACACTAACATTAATCGAAAGTCGAAAGTCCATGCATGCGGTCAGATATGTATGCGTAGTGAGCTCTATTACAGTGAATAGTCGTGTTCGTCATGTCCATCGCGTCGTAACCAGTGCGCGCAGGCAGCAGCGCTCAGCATCCATCGTACAGCGAATTCTTAGGGAACGTATAATTCGCGTCTGCCCACACCGTCAAATTCGCATCGCTATACGCGTTCAAATGGCTGCAAACACCATCAGCCTCAAAATAACAGAAACGAGAACCACGCACTCCTGGATGTACTGCGCCGTCGGATACGCCTCCGGATCGCACGTCGCCCCGTCCGAGACGCCTCCCTCTGATACACCCGCACATAATCCACCAGCATCCGATTCGGGAACGTCATATGCATGAAATCCTGGTGCTGGAAGCTCGGCGACATCCCCAGATTCAAAATAATATACATCGGCTCCTCGGGGACGAGCCTCTGGCTGATCTCCACGACGGAATCCGGCCCCGTCGCCGCGGCCGTGATCCCCCACGACTTCGTCCCGTTCGACACCCACGTGATGAACCCGTCGTCGCGCGCTCCGGGGTCCGACCAGTACTCGATGCCGTACACGCCGAACGCCTCGCCGGAGTACACCGAGTCGGGGATGTACGTCAGCGCGGAGAGCGCCTGCTGCTCGTTGCTCCCTTTGTACGTGTTGTACTGCGTCAGCTCGTCGTTCGCGAACTCCGCCGCGGGCGTGGTGTTGACGAAGTCGTATTGGTAGTTGAACGGCGCGACCTGGAAGCTCTGCGACACTTGGCCGCGGAACACGGACACGTCGATCTGCGCCTCTCTGTACGTACGCCATCAGCGACAAGCTTCAAAAAGAGCAAGAGGGCACGCGCACATAATATCGATCTCCGGCACCCCGCGCCCGACCGACACGTCCGGCCCGGGTGGTCCCCGCCCGGGCACGTGCACGCCGACACGCGCTGCCCCGGCAAGAAGCTCAGCTCGCTGCCGCCGCTGCCCCCCGTCGCCGCCGCCGCGGGCGTGCCGTCCTTCGCCGTCTGGTTCGGGAACGTCCCCAGATCGCACGAGTCGTACGTGTACGGCCACATGCCCTCGGTCGTCGCGCCGTACCCTGCGCGGCCGAGGTTGCCCATCGTCCATGCGCCTGAGAGTAGAATACATGTACATGAGATGGGGGTTGGGGTGAACGAGAAAGAGACGGAGGCGCACCGGGCCAAAATCCAGGCGTCTGCGGCGTCCCCGGCAGACTTATCGACACCTCGACGTACCCCGTCGTAAAGCAGAACTTGTTCCACGATTGCAGCATCCCCGACATAAAGTTGAGGTCATGGTTGCTGACCTCCGACATGGGTTATGACGAGGTTACCGCCCGAGGTCGTGATTGCCTGGTACAAAAAAGATAATATTTTCGTCACCACTCCGAAAAATAATGCACACCCACCGAAGGATCATACCACTCCAAATCTCCGGTTGGCCAATAGTGTAGGTCCACAGCCTCCCTGTAGAGGAGTTCAGGGGAGACGTATTCACT
>QVIE01001532.1:0-20258 GCA_013387415.1 Panellus pusillus | reverse complement strand
GAGGATGCAACGATGACAGACGTCGAGCCCGTCAGTCGTGAGCGCCCCGGAGGTGAGCGTCGACGAGCCCCCGCCGCCAAAAACCTATGGTTAGGCGAGCTCCCTGAAGACGGCTCTTTCTTAATCAGAAGCTGCAGCCGGAGTGAGGGTGGCGAGCCAGGCAGGGTGACGGTGACGACGCCCATGGCCTCGCACCGCATCGCTCTCCGCCCCCTCCTTGGCGCCCGAAACGAGGTACCCCGCACACCTTGCCAGCTCGCTCTCGACTTGCTCGCGGGGCGCGACGAGCGGACAGCAGAGCCGGGCGGCGCGCGCGTACGCCTGCCACCGCTCCTCAGCCTGGGGATACACCGCCGCGAAGAGCGCCTCGAGAGCGCCTCGAGCGTCCCGCGCTCCGCCCTCGGACTACCCCTCCCGCCGCCGTCGACCAAATCGATGACTAAAGCCGGAAGCCTGTCCCTTCCCAAAAAGCCCTCTTCCTCCTCGCCCCCGTCCGCAGCGGCGGCAGTACATCCTTCATCCACGGAAACTCCTCATCATCATCGCTGCTGTCCTCTCCTTCTCCCCCTTGTCCGCCTGCTGTTCCTCGCCCTCACTCAGCATCCCCGTCGCAAACAGCCCCCTCTCGCCCCCACGCGGTCCCCGGGCACCTTATACAGCAAGAGCTTCGCGCCCCTGACCTCCATCTTCGCGGGCTTCCACGCGCGCGTGTCGGCGAGGCCGTACGCGGTGGACACGAAGCGGTTGACGGAGCCCGCGTGGTACACGATCTGCCACGCGCGTCTCGTGTCGGTGGCGGAGGGTGCAGGGGTTGAGGGCCGAAGAGTCGGAGGCGGACAGGGGCGAGGTGGATGGCGCGGAGGCGGGGGAGAGGATGATGAGCGGGGCGAGGAGCGCTGCGCCGTCGTGCTGCTTCGTCTGCGCGGGGGCGGCAGCGAGTGAGTTAGCGTCAGCGTCATGTCACCATCCCGAAGAATACAGTACATACCGCTGCCCCAAAATGGATTGCATTTGCGAATCCACCTCGTGTCTCTCTCGATTCTGTCACGGGAACGACAGGACGGGTACGAGGTACGAGCCGGCCGCCGCGCTGCTCGCGGCCGCGAGCCGACTCGAGAGCTTCGGCGTGAAGCTGTGGGATCGCTGCGCGCGTGGCTGACAGATTGCAATAATCAGCTGCGCGCACTTCGTTCGTGATTCTAATTGACTCACCGGCGGCCACGATCCCCATACCCATCTCGACATCCCGTTACCGACCCAACGCCGATCTCAAACTCCGAATCCAAGAGAAACACAAAAGGTTTCACGAGAGGATCGTGCAGCAAGTCCTCGCCATTGACATGCGCTGCGGCCTCGAGCGCACGGACTCATTTAGCGACAGAACTGACTCACCCATTTGAACTTGTCTCTGCTCTTCGATCCTTCACGTCTTTTCAGAGCTCCGCCATTCATTCGTTCATCCTGCCATCTATCTCTCGCCTTCACCGTCCTCTTCATCGTGTTTCCCGTGTTCATCCCCCGCAGCCGCGGGACGCTCGCCTTGTCGTTTTTGGCACGCATGTCGCACCGCGCATCCTCGCGTCCCACGGATCCTCAAATTCTCTCCCTTCTCTCTGCGCCTCCGGATTCACCATGTGCGTCGACTGCTTACTCGCTCGGCGATCGACCCTTTCGTTCCTATCCTCTCGGACTCGGCGGCGCCGCTCTACTTTCCCCCGTCTTCCACTCACATTCTACGTATCTCGCTCCTCCCGCCCCTTCATCGTATCCCATCCCGCTCTTGTGTACGTCCCTTATCACGGACTCGCTTTTCCTCCATCCTCTTCAGCTCCCCCCTCTATCTTACGCGCGTCGTTTCCTGCTTATAACACAGTACTAGTACCAAGCAATGCATTACACAAAACTGGAGGATTTCAAAGTATACAGGAAAGAACAGTGTGTAGTATTACTGTGTATGATATATCGTTCGTAGGCAGATGCAAGGACAGTACAGCGGGAACCAAGAGAGAGAGGGAAAGACAGAGGTCTTATCGATAATAGCAAAGGGAAAAGAGGCTATAAGTACCGGTGACTGCCGCACACGCGCGGACGTCAACGTCGCATGTGGATGCGTACGCAAAATCGATCACACCGCCGCCTGCGCCTCCCGCATCGCGTGCATCGGGGCCTCCCTCTCCATCTCCGGTGACGGCTGAGGCTCCTGCGACGCCACAGGTCGAAGCCGGAAATACGACTGGTGGTACGCGGGGGGCTGTTCCTCCTTCTCCCCGCCGCCCTTCGCAGGCGACTCAGGCATCTCAGTCCGGAGCGACGACACCGCGGCGTAGCTCTGCAGACTCGGCTCGCGCGTGAGCAGCGCATGCGCGCCGGCGAGAACCATGGGCCGCGCGGGCGCGCCGGGGTGGGGTACGTGATGCGCGTGGTCGTCGTTGTCGTCGTGGACGCGTAGATGTCGGGCGCGGGGAGGGCGAGGGGCGCCGCGCGTCTTCTTCGTCCTCATCCTCCTCTCCATCCCCGTCCGCGTCTTCTTCCCCGTCTCCATCCCCGTCCGCGTCCGCGTCTGCGTCTGCGTCCGCGTCCACGTCCGCACCCTCCTCCCCGTCCCCATCGGGCGAATAGCGACCCTTCCCACCCGCCCCCGTCACCGCGCCCGCACGATGCACCTTGATGTGCTGCAGCAGATTATCGTGCCGATTGAAAAACTTCTTGCACTCGGGAAAAGTGCACGCGAACGGCTTCTCGTATGTATGAATGCT
Source organism: Panellus pusillus (assembly GCA_013387415.1). Lineage (NCBI taxonomy): Eukaryota > Fungi > Basidiomycota > Agaricomycetes > Agaricales > Mycenaceae > Panellus > Panellus pusillus. Next base: position 17,502 of record QVIE01001532.1, on the reverse strand, counting down.
CCGGATATGCCGCTTGAGGTGCTCGCCTCGATGGAAGGCTTTCCCGCACCCGAGGACGGTGCACACGTGTCCGCGGTCCGCGGGTGAAGACGCCGTGGGCGCCGTTGTCTTATGCGAAAGGGAGGCCAAAGACGGGGAGGGGATAGGGATGCGGCAGAGGTGGAGGCGACGACGGGGACGCGCCGGCCGCGGCTTTTCTTGGTGAGATTCGGTACGGGGACGGGAAGCGCGGTGCGCGCGCGAGCCTTGACGAGTGGATCGACGTAGTACGACGACCGAGAAGAGGGCGCTGCGGCGGCCGACGTCGACGTCGACGCCGCGCCCGACATGGCGACAAACATGGCTTGAGCGACCGGGGTAACTTCTGGAGGCGGAGCGCGAGCGGATAGTGGCGGCGGCGGGGGGGACGTGCGGTGGGCTCCTCCGACTCGGCTCTGTCGTCCACCTCATCGATTGTGCGTTTGCGCGGGGCTTTACCAGCGCCCTTCTTGCGGGCGGCGGCGGCGGAAGTCTTTTTGGGCGGTTCATACCAGCTGTCGTCACGCACGGGTGGCTTCGACGCGCGCCCGGAACGAGAACGCGTCCGAGGCCGATTGTCCTCTGCTGCTGGACTCTCGGCCTCCTGTGACTACTGAACGTCAGCCGGGAGCTTGCACAGGCACATACGACTCACGTTTACGCCATTTCGGGGCGTATCGGTCTCTTTAGACGAGGCCTCGGTGTCTTGAGCCACGCGATGGCTATTCACCTCGAATGTCGAGTTTTTGAGTCCCTGTTAGGATAGGCCGTGGGCACATTCTCTCGACGCAGCGGAGGCGCGTCAACGCACCTGGTAGTCCTCCATGCTCAATTCTTGCGGTTTATTGAGCTCGAATGCGATTCGTGTGCCCCTACCGTGCGTCTGGAGCGGGATTGGGGCAGATACGGCCGCTGCTGTGGGACACAGGGGTGCTTTGTCAGTGGGGCCATCCACGGTGAGTTTCGACGGGGAAATGGGCGGTACCTGTTCGGGAGATCTGGATTGAGCCGTAGATGTCGCTCGAGGACGCAGACGGTGGCCAGGAGGACAAAGGACGGATTGACCCCTAGCAAGCCAGTCGGAAGCAAATTTTCGGCACATGACATGCCATCACCACCGCCTCAGCGACAACCCGACAACAAAATGAAGCTCTTCTTTTCTTCTCGTCCGTGAACTACTAGGTGCAGACGCTACCATTCCTCCACAAAATCTAGTAATCTCTCTCGCTGTGGGGCAGCGGCTTCAGAGCGGTGCATCAGGCGGCCGCGGGATCTTGACATAAGTTCGGCCGCCTTCTCCGTTGGGGATGACTGTCAGTACTCCTTCAAGCCTCGTTTTCGTTCCGTTCCTGCAATTGATGATAAGAAGTTGTCAAACCCGGACGCGTGGCTACCCGAAGTTCTCGCACAATTTCCGATAAAGGCCGCACACCTAGCAGCCTTGTTTCGCGAACTCGTCCGTGGCATAAGGCTTTCCATCCAAGATTGAGTGCTGCGCCCCACTTATCTCTCGCTCTTCCTCGCGACAAGCTCATCTTTTCCGCGGACCGCCCCGTTCTCCATTATAATCTGGCAAGTTCTCGAATCCACGCCGCCTTGTATGAAACTTCGATACTCCGACATCATCCTTCTTCCGCTGGACCCGCCGTTCTTGGACCCCGGTACGCCGGACGGTTTGTACTTGTCTGTTTCGCTGCAAATAGATACACATATGTACTCGACCAGGCTTGCACTCGTTTCGTGCATCCACAGACTCTAGTACCGACTCGAGCCTGCAGTGCGCAGTGCGCATAGCACTGAAACTGGAACACGTGTCTCTCTCGTGCAGTCTCTCGATTGCGCCTTGCGCATCAAGTCTACCATCATTGTCTCGTCGGCTGCGACTCTCGCACTCGCGGCTCTCGGCGTCGTCCTTGCGTCTGTTTCGATGCTATATCGCGGTGGAGCCCATCGGGGGACTGACGCACGCGTAGGGCGTCCTTCCAGACGAGTCCTGGTTGCCAGAATACGGGGCACTAGTAATGGGCTACAACAGTAAGCGTCGCGTCTCTCAAAGCGGGTTCATTCACGTTTTTTGAAGCCTGGAACGCGCATCATGTATACGTCCATCCGCTTCTCCTGACCTTGCCATACCAATAGGAGCTCCGGTGTGAAATTAATGAAACGGTCATTTTGGAAACGGCGAAATTGATCAAGTCTCTTGAGCTCGCGGTACGTGCCGTCCGGCTCCAGATTTGGCTCACGGACTTCTGAGGACGTGGGATACAGCTATGTCGACGTGGACAACTGCTACTCGGAGAAGCAAGGAGATAGGAACATCGTAGCAGGTCAGTCGAGATCCCTCCTCTCTCGAGTGTCTTTCGTAATGATGCATCTAGACGCATCCCGCTTTCCGTCTCGAACGAGACGGCTCAACTGACCAAATCCATGCACTGGGATTGTGCGTTGTCAAATTTTTCTCGTGGCTGGGCTGATTGGCAGGGGCCCAGAAGCGCTGGAATTTCATGTCCTCATCTCAAACGTCATCTATATACTTATCGGGCCCCACACGGTACAGTGACGCAGATCGCGGGATGGTTCATCTTTGCGTTGTACCCAGGCTCTTTCTAAAACGAGGAGCGGTTGGTATTTCAATCTGAATTCACACTCTTCGTATGTTCAGAGACGTGAAACTATTCCAGGAAGAGTGGGCTTCCCACTCTTGACCTCCTGAAGTGCGTGCCTTCCATCATACGGAATTTGACTTACATGCTTTCAAATATAAGCATTGCGCCGGTAAGATAGCGATGCGGATAGCGCTTGGTCTCATTATTTCCAGTCCCCTACGACGAACTCAGCCGCGAGAACATCACCATCGGCCGTGAGCAGCTGCATCTCGGTGATCTTCTTTCTATTTCAGCCTGCTGTATAATGCCCAACGAGCATGATCCTCTGGAACTAGACATCCTTCACAAAACCCTGGGATCTTTCCTGAGTCTTCCGCCAGCGGACAACTCTGTTTCTCTCCTTCGACACCGTTATCTAGCCTTTCTAGATATTCAAATCGAGCGTCCCGCTGCACAGCGACGAATTATACGTCTTCTGTCGCCTTGGATGACTCGCTAATCAATACGGTCAAACTCCGTTTGAACACTAACTCACTTTCCCACAACCATTGGGGCACGTAAAACTCGCGCGAGTCCCTGATCTCTGCTAACGGCGGCAGCTATTCGCTCGGCTGCCTATAAACGGTTAGAAGACTCATACGGTAGGCGCTCAACACAAGGTGCGATTGATTAATTTGATACATCGAATTCCCTCATGCTCGGGGACGAACTTCAGCTTTCGCGAGCGCTGCGGGTCGCTTTTTGATACATGCTACCTCGACTCCTCATCCCAACAGTTCTCGAGAATACTTACGTCGACCAAGATCGACCGCATCATTTTGCCCGTCCGTTCAGTGCATACACCGGCCCACCTGTGCGCTGTCTCGATCGAACGCTACATGGTTCGGCAAGCCGTAACTTTTTTGGTTCTGTTCGATTCTCTTTTTGAGCGGCGGCTCTGAATTGGCGTACCAACCCAATTCAACATTTGTGGCTGGCCACGGTTGATGATAAGTACGTGTTTTTTCCAGTCGTATGTAAATGTGATAATGTTTAGAATTCGTTGCAGTTGCAAGGGACAGACCATTCAAATTGCATAGCAATTGCTACAGCTTTTAGGACTTCAAACAATCTACCTGGAAGTGGTCTCAATCCGAATCAAATCTTCACCCGGGTTTGTCATTTGGCCTCGCGCCGCCACTGAAATTGGATTTAGTTCAGTCTGCAGTCGACGAAATGAAGTCTATACGCACGCATTGGATCTTGAGCTTATTTTAACTCCGAATGAGTTGCGAGGTCTCACTAAATAAAGGCGAAGGAACTACAAAGGCGACCTGCGCGCGGCGGCGCGGCGGCGTGATTTGAACTTGAATCGACGTTGCAAGCTCAGAAGATTGAACATAAGTACTTATCCGCGTCACTTTGACAGGCGGTTTACACCATTAGCCCGAGGCCCTCCCCCAACATACCGGGACCATTGGGCATACATGACCTTGAGTGGCAGCTACTGAGCAGTGAGCAAAAACCTGTTGCCTGACAGTGTTGTCTTGCCTTTGTTTTTTCGGCCGCTGCACCGCGGCCCGAACGGGATCACGGGACAGCGCATCGTTTTGTTCTTTTTCTTCTCTACACGACAGTATGCCGCCGCCTCGCTCATTGCTCAACGACCACTTCCGTACCAGACGTCAAACTCCCACTCACCTTCTCGCATTCACCCGCTTGTGGACGGTGGTCGAGACTAACTGAGGCGGTGGTGGATAAAGTTGTGGATATTGATGGAGTGCAAGTCTGTGGCACGGAGTGCAATGGTGCGTTCGACAGTATTCAATGGCATAGTTCTTTTGATTTGGGTGACTCTGGGCCAGAGCCTGACAGCCTCGAGCAATGCTCGATCCCCACGCAACAGTCTAAGCGGTCTGTTTCGATCGTACGAGCGCAACCCTCGAGATCTCTCCCCGCGGTTTATCCAGCAAGCCGCTAGCTTTTGTGAACTAAAACGCGCCAAAAATCTTTCAAATCAGGTCACATCCTCCATCAGAAACCGTGCCAACACTTACCCGGTACAACACCGGTATCTCTTCCAGTCTTTTTCCAATACCACTGGCAGCTTCGAGAGCAAGGACAGTAAGAGATCTCCATTTTGTTTCTGCACTCGCTTCTGTACCAACCCACTCATTATCCCAGACTTCTGCCTCAATTCGGACGATTGACTCGGCATGCAAGGATTTGTGTCCGTCTTTTTTTTCTTTTCGAACCCCAGGACTGACAGCCACTCAGGTGTGAAACCACTCCGATTCAGAATTCACAATCAACGGCTGACTGCTTTTGCGGTCGACTTCAGGAACGATTCAAATCAGAGGGTGCGCACTTCACCGTTCGATTCGATTGTACATATATAACGATGGTTCGAATATGTATCGGATTTCAATTCGCTTCAAAGTGGACGCTTTCCGGGAGACGGCCGAACGGATTTAAATTAACCTATGACGTTTCAAGGGTAGGGTTTTAACTCCGCAAAAGTCGTAGCAGTTGCATGGAATATACCTAGTAAGTCCCGACAAAACTTGAATCTTATGACTTCTACTTGTGTTTTTCCCATCCGGTTCGAAAACGATTTCAAACTAGAAATCATTGCTCCAACTTCCGAGCCATTAGTACGCACGGCACGGACATTTGTGCCTAGTTTTCTCGCGTGGAGAAGTTGCAGGTATCTTCAACTCTTACAGTATCGTGGGCCAGCCTCCATAACCACGAGAAGTCGCGTTCTAAATCGTTGTAGTACGCGAAAATGATGCGGACACATCGAATAGAAAAAGGGAGGTATGTATCTGACGATATCCTGTATTGATTAGTCTCACATTGATCCAGAGGCATGATACAGAAGAACGCTCGGGACTTGGGATAACGCACTTGGTCTATGAACACCCCAAACATTCTTTGACCTTCTGGTGCTTCCGGTGACCCCAAGGCTCTATTCCCCTCGTCTCAATGGATCCGTTCTTGCGATCCCTCGCAGCCTTATTATCAATTCACTCGCGCCCCCAAAGTTCCGTCCTGGTCCCCAATCGCAACGTCACCGAAGCTCCACGCTAGCCAGAACCAAGTGTTTCCCTCCGCGGACGTACTCTGTTATCTGTGATGTCGCTCTAGAATCCAAGAACTGTCATTTATAACTTTGATCTTCTACCACCGAACCTGGCTGGTCTTGCTCATGATACTGCACCGGAAGGTGCTTCTTCAAACTTGCCGTACTCATGACCCGGAGTACGTGAGAAGGCATTCGAATGGCGTGTACGTGTACTACTCTACGCGAATTTGGAAATTCGTCCAAACAAGATTCACAGAATAGCATCAGTTCCCTCGAATGTCAGGCACCTGGTTCATCGTTCGGTCGGTCGGTGTCAAAAACCCTCGCGCACGCTTGCATTTCTGAGCGACTCGCTTTGTGCACTAACTTCGTCCACCAATCGAATTCGGATACTTTCATCAATGCAGCTTCCTTCTGAACAAGCTTATCCACCTGCTAGGCATTCTCTTCTTTGTCGTCATCACGTTTCAATACGGCTTTTTTGCTCCCTCAACCATTTTACCTTCGCTCCGGCGACGCCGCCGCTTCGACGAAAGGGTTTCTCGCGGCTGGCTTTTGCTTTTTGCAGCGTGTATTGTAATGTCCCCTCCTTCTCGCCCCGCTGCCCGAATCCGATGCACCCAGTGATATACAGTACTAATGACTTCCAGCCTTGCAATATCTTCCCGGCAGTCCCCGCACAAAACTGCGCACTTGACTAATCGGGCTTCCTTGGGCTTCGCAGCGCGGCGGCGTACTTTCTCCATTGCCGCGGGCAGCAGGTCGCTTCCCATGCCCGAATTAGCCGACTACCCTGGACAGATCGCTTGCTGGAATGCCTCCAACGTCATTGGACCCTGTACTCCTCGAGATTCGTGTCGACGCCCAGCCCTAGATCCGGCTGTATCAAATTCTCCGCACATGGACGATGGATCGCAAAACTCGTTCCGACCAACTGGCTGCTCAAGGAAGCAAGCGGTACCGCTGTGTCGTAGACTACGCGTCGGCTGCGAAGAGGATGGTAAAGGGCATCCAAGATACGACTCCGTGGCGTCCGTCTCTTCACTCACAGCGCCCTATTCATGGACCGAGTAGCGGAGTTCTCCATATGTGCGTCTCTTGTGTTTCGACAGATCTACTACAACCGGTAGGCGGTACAGTGACCCATCGCCATCTCCTCCGGAGATGCTGCTCGTTCTCGTCTGCTTATCATGCGTTTTCCTCCGCCGCTCCAGGTTCGCTCCTTCTGAATCTTGGGGCACAGAAGATTGATACGCGCACACAGATAATTGTACAATCTTTCCTCTTCCTTCCTTCCGTTAGGGGAAGCTGGTTCGCTCTCGAATCCACTCTACCTATGATAATCTCTGCACAGCGAAACTCGGATTGCAGCACTTCGCGGCCGTTGCTATCGCGATCCCGGGTCCGATGATGTCTTGCTCAGCGTCGTTCTCAGCATCTGTTATTCATGATCACAGAGCCTTGCAGCTGTCTGTCATCGTTCGGTGTTGCTTGTTATTCCAACGGAAGCGAGCATAGCTTTTTTAGTTGTGGTTCTCGTATAGTTTGGGAGATATCCGAGCGGCGTTTGCAAGTGACGTGGTCTTCATGTTCCATCTTGATGCCGCTGATACTTGCTGGACCATTCAGACTTACCCAATGGTTTTTATCGATTGTGTCTCCGCAATTCTCTGTCGAGGTGTATGGTGATTCAACAGCCTTTCCCCTTTTCGTGTTGCTAGAGATCCTGTTGAAAACGTTGTCTGACACAGCTTCTTCGCGATTATCACCGGATCCATGGCGCTTGAAGTGTTTTCTGATACATATGACGTTCCCGCTCACATGCAGTCGACGTCAGATATCGCACTTTCTCCCGTAAAAATCGACTTCCGTTTTTTCGGCTAAGCGGCCATCTAAAAGACATCGCAGCAGCAGATGCGATGCGTTATCACCATTCGAGTCCGCCCCCAAGCATTCGCCGTTCCCGAACCGGTATTGATTCACCTGCTTCTTGGTAGCCTCATGCCAGCGCCGCTCCAAGTTTAGGTGTTTCGTTGGCGCGGCGGAAGTACACGCTGCATCCAATCGCACTGCGCGCCATCTGCGCGAGACGGACCACGGTACGCCGTCAGCAGGCGTGCGTTAATTGAAGGTACGGCATCCTCTATGATCCGTTGGGCTGTTCAATTCAAAGCCACCGAGATGATTCTCCCACATTACAGCCATCGACGATCGTGGGTGTCCGAGCAGGATCACTGATAGCAAGTTCGACCATTGTAGATGTTCTCCGGATTCCTGTACCCAGCTGACCAGCAAACGGCAGCCATAGGAAGACCGAAGCGTCTCAATTTCGAATCCTTGTCCCACCTGATGAGCTGGTGGTGAGAGAAGGCCGTTGAGGTTGATCTGGCACTGGCTCACGACGGCTTTCTGGATCGCAGTTAAGACGGCGATGCTTTGCTTTCAATGTCAACTTCAGGCATTGGTTGTCTCACGAGCCAGAGTAGTGGCAGCAACGGGTGCAGACCGATCGACCGACGACTGACTCTGTGTGCGAAAGTACTAGGTTATCGCGCCACCCACGCAATCTTGCGAATAGAACATGGAGTCAGCTGGCAGCCAGCAGCGGGGGAAATCGTCACCCATCCCGTTCTTCCCCGCTGATCAATTTCAAAATTTGAATCCATTAGCGTTTCGTTCCTGCCCAGCCAAGCTCGGGACCGGAACCAGGCCCTGGCACTGCCCTGCCCTGGCGGTCCTGGCGGGCTCCGAGTCCGCGCACCGGTAGGCACCGGTATCCTGAGCTTGAAGTAATGGTGCCTATCAGATTTCAGGCACCGAGGCGCGACGATGATTGATCCTGCCATTCCGTCAAGTTCAAGCGTGAGAAAAATGTGGGACGTCCGCCCGATTATCCTGCAAATACATTTCAAAAGCGATTCCATCCCTTCCGGAGGCAACATCCGTTGCGCAGAAGAAATTATGCAGACATGGTATGAATTATATCGCGGACAGCGTGCAATTGTTGCTTCCTATGCCTCAGAAAAAAGTCCTTCTCTGTTGACTTGCTCGGACTCGCGATTTCTGCCTTCAGCACAATCTCCCGGAAGGATTAACGCGGCTGTCCATCACGGTGCGCCGTGACAGACGTCGGAAGAGCGGATCCGACCAATACAGTCTCAGATTTAATTATGCTTGACCACATTGCGAATTCACGTCAAAAATGAAAATGGAGCGAGACGTCGCGTGATCAGACAGCTGAGTCACCCCATATCGAAGGTCTTGACGACGGCGCTCTCGTCGTCGTTTTTTTTTCTCTCTTTACCGCCTTTTGAGCAAGGCGATAGTGGGGACCACAGACGTATTGCCCAACAACTGAGTCGGCGGGGCGGAGTGCTGTTGAAATTACATTCGAACGTTACTAAATCTTCCTCAGCCGACCGGCAAATAGTTGCCACACAATATATTTATCATTTGCAGAGGACGTCAAACAACTTGTACCATCACATCATCATTAAAGCCACAGAGGTACGGTCCGTGTGTTCTTGATAAAAGATTTAGCAGTAAGGTTGGTTCCTCAGTCGTTTCTCAACAAAATGACATCTCGTCATTCATTCCGATTTTCAACTCCATTGGCATGCGTAAAGTGTTTGATCGCTGCGCTCAAGGTAGCCATAGCCATGAGCGCGTACACGTTCGAGGAACTCAATTCACATGATTCCGATGTCGGTGAGTTCCATGTGCTGTTCATCTCTTTTATTTTTTAGGTATTAGTCAACTAGCGCCTGGACTTTTCACTGATCTTAGACATGGGCCACGCGGGCTGCGTGCGGCGTAGCGGGCCAGCTTTGAGTGCTTAGACTCAAGTGGACTGCAGAGAGACGCCTTCGAGTGGAACATTCGTGCACCGACTCGGTCTTCCGCCAGACAGGTGATTGATTAAGGTCAGCCAGCCTACCTGCCGATTGGCGTGTTGTTCAATCTCGCGCATTAATCAAACAATCACTGCTAGAGCACTCGGCAAACAACCTGCCGCCACCAGACTCAATGTATCAAGAACTTCCGAGTCCGGCGAGTCATGTTCGAGCTTCGAGTTTTGACGCTCCACAAAATAATGAAATGTCCGTCTGTCGGTTTGCATACCTCATGAACCGCGCGTGGGTCCGCAAGCTCGGATATCCATGGCCCGGTAGACGACTGACGTGCGTAGGACTACAAGCCCTCAACGTGTCCGCGCCTCCGCGGAGCCTTCATACGTCTTCCTTCCATCATCTCACGTAAATCCAAGCACACGAATTTGGTCTGCGCCGACTTAAGCAGACAGACTGTTTTGTGTTCGCCGGTGTCGGAGTTGTGAGTACGGCACTGCCGCCGTGATTGCCGAGAGCTCAGTTGGCCAGCACCCTTTGGTCGGCTGGGGTCGGCCGCTAATACAATCAAATTCGGAACAGGCTACCCGCCGCTGGTACTGTATCTTATGCACGATAGAAGACAAGTACGGGTCCAACATTCCCACCGGCACGGACGGCTCAATGACATATCGCGACCTAGACTGTTAGCTTTCTTCTTCGCTGCGCGCGGGTGCATTTTCGTGAGCGCCGAGTGGATGATACATATACCGATTAACATGTCGGGAGGAGTACCATGTGCTATTCCGACCAAGATATCCATCAACTTGGAGTTTTTCAATATCCGAGATGGCCGAACAGATTTCTTTTCATTTATGGTGAGTCGGTGAGTTCGAAAAACCTCAAAAAAGTCTGGGGTTCCGCGTTACCTGAACAGTATAGTACAGTAGTAGTCCAATCAGCGAGCTGGGAGAGTACGTATTCCATACAATATAGGTAGAGTTTGTTTGTGTCAAGTTCAGTTTATCACTAGTACTAAAATGCCCCTAAGTAACGGCGTTGTGGGGTGCATAACGACGATCCGAGATGATTCTGTCTGAGAAGAGTCAAGACGTCAGCATTTCATTGATGGTAGGCTGTCCAGTCGGAGTTGAACGTCAAGTTGAACGGCGGCGGCGGCGCATCAACGAACGCATCACGATCGCATCCCTCGCGGGAGTCTCCCGCCTCTCTCCGCACCGCTCCTACCCTTCGCCAGGGGCGCCGGGCTTCAGCTGCCTCTGCGGTCGACTCCCGCCGCGCAGAAGTTTTCGAACTGCGGACCGTTCGGCGTCTCAGGTCTGAGCGCTTCATCTTCCTTCTGCCGCGGCCTTGCCTGTGTTTCGGGCTGCGTGCGGACGAACTTGGAATGCGGCCCTCGCCTCGAGAGATGAGGACGGATACTTACGTGGATGCACGCGACCTAGAACCCGCTGCCACGGGTTCTCTGTGGGGTTATTGGAAAAGGACAAGGACTGTTCAACACGCGGGTGGCGCCGAATATCGTCGACATCGGCGAATTCCCCACCAATCCAGGACGCAACGAATTCGATCCATTAATCTGCAGGTCAAAGACCAGTACAGCAGCTGTGAACGCCAACTTTTTTTGCGGAGCAGCCCGGCCTGGCCAGGGCCTGGCGCAGTCTTCCATGCTTTTTGTGTGCGCGTCCCCGGAGAGTTGACAGACAACCAGGGACGAACATGACTCTGAATGATTTTTGTTTGCGCTACGGACGGATCTGGACCGGGCGCGACCGGATTGGACGGTGGGTTGGAGGTAAATTTGGGCATCCTGGCTGGCAGTTGCTTGCAGGTGGCGAATTTGGTGCGCCTTGTTCATTTCGTTCGTCAGCAACACCGACATGGCTGACGCCGCCACTCACCGTTTCGTGCATGTACTGCTTTAGTTTAAATTCAGGTTGTCAGACATTTTCCGATTTGAAAAAAAAAAACATACAGTCCCGACGAAAGCTGGAGGCAGCTTTGTGTAATTTTTTTTGCGGGGACGCCACCAAGACCGCTTTAATCGCGACGGGTCGAAATGGGACCGGAGATCTGTGATCAAAGTGGATCTGGATCTGGAAATCGGGGAGGTGGTCCGAATGGGGGTACCGAAGATGACAGGCACCGCAGAGCTGAGAGTGCTGGATATGGTAACCGTTCACTCGATTTGCGAAGATGAATGTATGGACGGGCTAGAGTTTCTTCTTCTGCCTCCACATTCTCCGCCCGCCCACCGTCTGCGTTGTCTGTGAAACCAGCAATTTTGGCGATCGCAGACATTTCGATCACTGCATCCGTCTTGTATCTCGTCGACAAATTCTTAATTAAATCCCCCGTCTGGATCACTCGCCAAACCCTCAAATGGCCGCGCATCAAGCTCCTGCCCGTCCCCCCATGGCTGCCGTCGCCCCCGCCTCGCCCTTGTCCCCCACCTACACCGACTTCAGCTCCGCCTCCAGTGACTTTGCCGCAGAAATCCGCTCGCCACCGTTCGACGAAGCCTTTGCTCGCCACCAGCACCCCGCGTACGCCGCTCGCGCCCCGGCTCACGTCCAGGACGAGTTTTTCGCATACAATGCCCTTCCCTGGACCTCCTCCGTCGAGCAGAAGAAGCCCCCACGAACACGGGCTACTACGCTGCGAATGCGGTCTTCCATGTATGTCTCACATACTCCACACCTTCGTCCTCAAACTAATCAGTGACGCAGCAGCAGCCGCACATCCTCCCCGCTCTCGAGCTCGACCTCTCTGCGGAATACGGTCCTTACCGTGTAGCCAAGGAGTACGCGCATCACCCCCAGCATCAGCAGATGTACTCTAGCAACGGGGGGATCCAGCGCAGCTACAGTGCTGCTCCTGCGTACGGGTACCATGTTCCGCATCGGGTACGTACACCGATCCATCCATCGCGATGATGGTCCGATAATTCTCATAGTACGAATCCCCCCCACCATCATGCCCCGCTCCGTCGTGGGACACTACCCCGAGCCCTTCGTTACCCGCAGCGCTCGCGATCTCGCACCACGCGGGCTTCGCTCACCCGCATTCTCACCAACAACCGTCGCACCACCAGCTCGCGCACGCCCAGTCGCACTCGGCGCTTACAAGCCAGAGTCAGCAGCCGCCCGCGTCGCATATACACCACCCGCACCCGCATTCTGTCCCTTTTGCTGGAAGCGCGCACAACAGCAGCTACGCCGCCGCCACGGGCGGGAGCGCCTACTCTCCGCAGCAGCAGTCGAGTCAGAGCGTGGACCCGCGGTACATGCTGTCTCCTGCGCAGTCGCAGCACGCCCAGCCCGCGCCGAGTCTAAGCCCGAGCCCTGCGCTCAGCGGACGCAGCATCACGAGCGCGCGTTCTGCTTGGAGCTTGCACAGCGCGCGCAGCTCCCCGGTCGCCAGTCCGCTTCAGAGAGTCAATCCCGGGCCCGCGTACTCGCCGCAGTCACACTCGCGGGAGTCATCCGAGGCGGAGGAAGACGAAGATGGCGAGGGCGAGGCGGCGGTTGACGACGGCGAGGACGACAGCGAGTACGTCGAGGGGAGCGAAAGCGACGGTGAGGATGGAGACGGTGAATTTCTGCCTGGGCGTCGGCGTCGCGCGGGGAGGAGTACGAGACGGTATGCGCCTTACGCGTACAGCCCGAGCCCGTGCACCAGCGCCAGCGGCAGCACGGGATACGACTACCCCGCGTCTGCCCACTATTCTGGCAAGTCCAACCCATCTTTCGGCCCGAACAAGTAACGCTAATCGCCGGACATCCCAGGTCTCGTACCGTCGAATTACACCGCGGACGGCGCGTACTACCCTGGCGCCGACGGCGCCCCCGCCGGCGAGAAGCGGCCGCGCACGCGCCCGACGGCAGCCCTGCCCGTGCCTGTCCCCGTGCCGAACTTGACAAAGAAGAGCCGCGGGCGGAGAGTCCCCACTGCCGGGATGCTCCAGGGGCTGAAGGCGCAGGCGGGCGGCGCGGTAGCATGAAAGCGGCCGCGGCGCGGTTGTACACGTGCAAAGTACCCGGGTGCGGCAAGTGCTTTGCGAGAGGCGAGCATTTGAAGCGGCATGTGCGGAGTATACACACATGGGAGAAACGTGAGGCCTTTTCTTTTTTTTCGTCGCAAGTCGCCCGCTCATTTGCATCCACAGCGCATAAATGCCCGTACCCTGGCTGTGGCAAAGACTTTTCGAGGCACGATAACTTGGGCCAGCACATGCGCGTGCACAAGGATTACGTTGGCCGTGTTTGAGCGTGCCCCGCGACATCGCCTGTCGTTCTTCCGTTTTCTTCCGACTAGATTTATCCCTTCCTATTCTTCCCGCTTACTCGCTCGATCCCCTCCCCCTCGTCCATCAATCCGGGTTCCGCAGGCCGCGGGCGCGTTGTCTTTTCGTCATCTCTGTTCTTTACTCACGTTCTTATTCCTGTTTGTACAACTCACCCTCGGCACGTCTCCTCGCGCATGCATGCACCTCATTCCACGAACTCTTTTTCGCATCTTATCATTCATCGTTCATCATCACGGTTTACATGGATTCATTGGATTGGATAGGAATTTCTTCGGGAAAAAAAGTGACCTACAAATACGCTACACAATTTTACAGTACACCCGGACGCGTCGCAGGGCGCGTTATAACTAGCCTACATTCTGATTCGTTTTTTATTCTGTATGTTATATGTTCTTCTATGTATGTGTAAAATGCAATTTTCTGTGCGTGTTCTTACATAGCCCGCGACGCATTCTCAGCGGCGTTGGTGGAATCGCCATGTAGACTAATCGGATGGCATGCGTTGTGAACGTTCTACACGAGGCGGGGAGAGAAGTAGAAATAAAAATAGTGGAAGGAGTGAAGGATTGCTGGTTGCGAGGAAGGAAATAGATTGCGATGTGATGCTGTGGTCTGATAAGACAAGACAAGCTTGGAAGAGCGGATCGGATGTATGCATCGATTCCACGGAAACAGGCTCTGGGCCTGGCACAGACTCGGAGATGAAAGGGAAGAATGGAGTTTTGACGAGAAGCTGGTGCAGCCCTTTTCGCGGGAGAGTCGACTTGGCTCTAGAGCTCTGCCTTGTGTCGAAGTATGTGAAATTGTACGGCAGGGAGACACGCCCCGGCGACGGCGTGAAACAGCTTGCTACCAGGAACCGCCTGGCTGAAATGGTGAGCTCATTTCAATTTCAGTTGGGTGGCGTGAGCACAGTTTGACGTCGACATGTTTAGTTTGATGCTCAATGAAATTGTAAAGCCGGTGTCCATAGGCGCCATATCAACGCCGTGTACCTACTGTTGAGTTGAATGGAGTGATTAGGAGGAAGAACGTACGGCTGCGGGGACCAGGATTATCGCGGCGGTTTGAGGAATTGAGGATAGAATGCACGCTTGATATGTGCGGAAAACTCTTGGGAAGTAGGCATGAGGTTGCATGCGGCGAGCCGCCGCGGGAAGCTCGGAGACTCTCGGAGACCGGGTAAGCGTGTATCAAGTGAGACTAGTGGGACCCGGCCGCTAGTTATATTAAATTCTGGCAGGGCGGTTAACTTGAACCGTCAACGTGACAGCGTATTGCAATAGATAGGAAAGGGAAAGCTTTCAAAGCACAGAAGCGTGCAAACCATGCAGGAAGCCAAATAACCTGAACAACGGTCGCAGTCACCAGTACTAGGGAGTCAGAAAGTCTTGATGGGGCGGCAGTTCGGGGCAATGTGAGAGTTGATCAGTTGGAGTGCGTTCGCATTCGTGCAGCCATCGCAACCATCACATCGCTGGTGATCGTGCAGAAATTGCCGGGTAGGGCCATAGTTGCCGATCAAAGTGTTCAACACTTTGATGTTGTGATACTGTGGTACTTATAGTCATTGGAGGGACAAAATGCGTTCGGCACTGGGTGTAGGTATTTACGGAGCTACCGTTCCGATTGCTCCGAAGTGAGCCGTTCCCGCTTCCTGCTGTGGCGGCCTGATAAGTGACCTGTTGCTTACTTAAGCTTGTCATGGAACTTTCCGATGCCTGGATTGGTCAGACACGACGTAATCATCAATGCGAGACTAATAGATTATCACGTGGTTGTATGACGAAGCTAAATTCTAGCATGGGGCCAATTCCCCGCATGGACTTACCAGGAAGTGGGTAGGATAACCACTGAACGGCTGGTTTTTTAGAGATGTGCCAGGTTCCCGGGATTTGGAAACAAGGAGCTAGAAGCGGCAGCCTTTCAGAGAATCAGAATTAGAGTGGGCGTGAGAGAGATGGGTGCGATGCGAT
The DNA here is from genome assembly GCA_013387415.1 of Panellus pusillus. Taxonomy (NCBI): domain Eukaryota; kingdom Fungi; phylum Basidiomycota; class Agaricomycetes; order Agaricales; family Mycenaceae; genus Panellus; species Panellus pusillus. Next base: position 1,678 of record QVIE01001532.1, on the reverse strand, counting down.
AAAATGGAGCCGTTGTCAAAGCCGATGACGAGCTCAACGCGTTCAGATGGTTCAAATTGCAATGCGCTTAGCGAATAAGCGGGGACGTGATCATGTTAACTTGGTCAAACGGATCGTTGGACGGTGGCAATCTGGGCGAAGAACTTCAAAACGAAACCTGGCGAAATCGTCTGAGATACGTATACGAGCATGATGAGTATTAACATTTGAGGCAGCACAGGTATTTGAATCTTGATGGTCATGAGTGGCGGCGGCGGCTGCTTAGCCGAATTGAAGATTTGCCAAGCATTGTGAGAAGGATATGAGCAGAATGAAAATTCAACAGATCTGATGGAAGCGCTGCGCTGTGGATATGGACGGAGTTCCACGGTCGATACCTGGCCTGGAATATAACGTCCGTGAACTCGATAGCCCGAATCTGTGATAGAAAAGAATGATATCAGTGTGTGCTAAATTTTGCAACTACTGGGAGCAACGGACTCAACGCACACGCCTTTGCAACGTGGCCGGAGATCCCAGAACGTAGTGGGGCCTCCGATGTCGCGCGCTGTAATGTACTGAACATTACGTGCACTCGCAGAATTTCTCATGGCGGTTAAGATTAAAAGTTGAACCGGCAGCGCAATTTGGCTGTGCAAAGTTCTGTAGATCGCAAATGCGCATGCTGCCCCAGTGACGATCCATCAACGTTCAACTCTGTTCCAGGGTGAACCGTAACGCAAGTCGCGGACTATCCTGATCCTGGCCGTCGGGCAAGGTAAAATGCAATGGGCGTCAAAAAGGCATTCGACCTTCAGGCGTACAACACTTTTCCTCGGACGAATCTAAGCAAAGAGTTCTGCAGTGGAGTGATTGGAACAAAGACAGGTAAAAGAGACGCATTAATGCAAGTTCGCGCATCATGATGGAATAACGGTAGACAAAACGAGGTCGACAGAGGCCCAAGCTATCTTGAATGGAAGCAGTCGAATGCATAGTTGAACTGTGGCGGAGACTAGTCCGCGGGGATCGCGCTGCTTAAAGCCTCGTATAGACGCTACGGATGTGGCGCTGACATCTGGGTACTCGACAATGAACACAAGCGCCGGTAGGAAAGGCGGATTTTCCCGGTCATTAATCATCACCCTGAGATAGTGCGCGCCTGGCGTCTGGAGGGTACCAAGTAGCCTAACCTGCAAATTTGAAGAGCCACGCGGGAAGAACGTGGCGCCAATATCGGAGCCGAATTGTGCAGGACTAGTCTTTCCAACGAAATTGCTTGGTGAAAGGAGAACACACAAGAGAGTGCAGTGACAAGATCATCCTTGGAAAGACTTGAAGGTGCCAGCTATGAAACCTATTCCAAGGCCGGTGGGCGGCATTATTGCTTCGATACACCGATGATAGACGATCTCAAGGTATCTTTAGAATTCCAATGGGGACAAAGCATATTCGCGGAACGACGGTGAAAGTCTCTTATTACGGAACAGCATTCCAGTGTCGCAGAGCGCGCGAGAACGAGAGGCGGCGCTGACACAGAAGTCACAGGGTCATTTGGAGCCCTAGTGCCGCAGAACGCGGTGAGTGCCGAGTGGTTGCCACGTCGGGTGCAGAGTCTCCTTGTGGGCGGTAAGAACAAAGACAATGCGTTGTGCGCGCGGGACTGATTCTTCGCATGGACGAAGCGTGGTATATGCTA
>QVIE01000588.1:0-15995 GCA_013387415.1 Panellus pusillus | reverse complement strand
GGGTGTAGCTAAGGTCAGAGAGGAGGGTCGGACGTGCCATGGGTCACGGCGGGTGTCGGGTGGATTGACTAGTACTCTACCGAGCTCTACCATATGCCATGGGTCATAAGAGGAGAAATAAAAATCGCCTCTTGAAGCACTGCTACATAGACTTGTTTTTTTTTTTTTAAATTCTCCTCGATAGGTGTAACGCTCCTCCTCGTCCCAGACGCGAACCATTCCGACTTCAAGAGCTTCAAAAAGGTCGGTTTCTACAGTCCCGTCTCGCAGTCGACTTTCTACACGGGGCTTGGCCGGTTGCTTCAGCTCGCTGCTAATGAGCGGTTGCCGTGTTTCCACAGTAGCACGATCGATATGTAGTGCCCCGAAAAATCATTCGGGAGGTTCTGCGTTGCAAGTAGCTAACAACTACTACTATACAAAACGTTCGTGTTACGAGAACAAAAGGATAATGTGCGGCAGTCGATGGATTGGTTGGGATGAGAGATTTACAAAAACAGCCATGAAGAAAAAAGGAAAGAAACAAAAAACACGTTTGTGGGACAGATCATTCATCCCGCGGGCTGTCGCATATGGAACACTTGTCCTTGACCTCTGGCCCATTTGTTAACATGCAGGTTCCACACGTCCACGAACCGGACGGCTTTAAAGGTGCAGCCTTCGCTCCCGCTCCTGCCGCAGCCCAGTTGAAACCTTGCACTGGAGCCGGCTGCGCTGCTGGTGCTGTTCCTTTATCCTGCGCGATCAAGTCAAAAACAGGCAACGCGCTTTTGTCAAGCCGGCGCGCCGCTTCGCGAGCTTGGGCGTGCTCCAGACTTGGGTATTTGTAAGCACCGTCAATACAAATGTAGGCAGGGTACTTGGTGCCATGCTGCGAACCACATCCTTTGGGTCCTGAATCAAGTCCAAAGTACTTTTGGAAGTGGACGCAAAGGCGGGGGCAAGGGCAGCTCTCGCCGGCGGCAGCGGTGGGGGATCCATGGGAAGAGTTCCTTTGGCTTATCTGCGACGGGCGGCGGCGTCGCCGGGGGCTGGAACGAGTATCGTAGCTTAGACGGTTCCTTCGGTGCGCTCGTAGCGAAGGGCTTCGGCCCAAACCTGAAGTCGAAACCACTGCCGAGAATGTTGTTATTCCCATTGATAGCGGCATCAGTGCCGGATCCAAAGGGAACTGACGCGGATGCGATAAATGAGGAGGTCGCTGGGGTGCTGGCGTGGGCTCCGCATCTTTCTTGGGTGCGCTGAAAGCACCATGGAACCCATTAGTCAGCGGCGCGCTGCCATTTACGGCAGGCAAACGCGCGCGCTTAGCGGCGGGGGCACCCGCATCATGCTCCTCCAGGTCCTTCTCCTCCGCATCCCCTTCTCCTTCCAAGTCAACCTCCCCCTCGATGCGTTGCGGCTCAAGACGGGGGCTCCGCCTGGGAGCCGGCAACGCTGGCACCGTCAGACTGTGTTGTGTCGAACTGGCACCAATATTCGCAGGTGGACGCGAACGTTTGCTGCCTTTCGGCAACGTCGCTTCAATGATTGCCTGGGGAGAAAGCTGCTTCGCTTTCTCCCGTTCTTCCTTTTCTTTCTCTGCCTTCTCTGCCGCTGCTTTCTCTTCCTTCTCCTTGGCCTCCCTCGCCTTCCGCTCCGCCGGCCTGCCTGTCGCGCGCGTGCGCTTGCGGGTTGAGGGATGAGGTGGATGCGTATTAGTTACGCGCACGCTGACCGGGCTGGCGGTCTGGTAGGGATTACGGACGTCCGGGCTTCTCGGTGGCGCTTCCGCGTCAGCATCACGGATAAGGGCCGTGAGAAGCGCGGCTGCTTTGGTCGGCGTCCCTTGCGCTGGTGAAGAGCCATTCGATGACACCGACGAGGCAGGAGAACCACCCCAGGCCTGGCGTAGGGGAGAAGGGTGTGCTGGCGTAGACTGCACCTTGATCATTGCATTGCGTGCAGGGGTAGCCGCTGCGCCGTGAGGGGACGGTGAGCCGGGAGATGGCGCGGGTGTGCTGGCGTGGGGGAAGGGGAAATACTGTGACTGGGCGATGCGGTTGGGGGAGGGATCTGGGGCGGCGGAGCGCGGGACAGGCGGCGGTGTTGACGCCGGTGGTGTCTCCAGTCTGCGGCGTTTGGGCGTGGCAGCCTCCTTCTGTACAGGTGAATCACGGAAAACCATGCGGTCGGGAGAGGCACGGGGGATGTTCCGAAGGCAGGGGAAGCATAGCGATTCTTAGATGGGCGAGCGGAGCCGCCTCCAGACCAGCGGTATACACCGTTCGGATTCTTTGTGAGGGCTTTGCGAGGGGTGCTGCCCAGAGCTGGAGCAGACGAGGATGCCCCCATTGTGAAGATATTAGTAGGAGCAGCTGGAGAGCGGCCGCGGGCGGGAGTTGAAGGGCTACTGGAGAAGCGGAACGGTTTTTCTTCTTCTGCTGCGAACAACATTAGACAACTTCTACAACACGGTCGTGCACACAAACCCGGAGTGCTCTTGTGTATCAAGGAAATAAGGCCCTCTGCTTCAAGAGGCGAGATGGTCTGTCCGCGGCGCTGCTCAAGAAAGGCGGCGACGGTGTCCAGATTTTTCTTGGGAGAGGACGAGTCCAATAGCAGGGCTGGCATAGCAGGTTCCATGGGGGGATGAACAGGCGCGTTAATGCTTTGTGCCATCTGAATGATCGTTCATATACAGCGAAGAGTCAAAGCGATGGTCCAAGCGCACCTGGCGGCCACGAGTAGACAGAGATTCTGGGGGGCTCTCCTCGAGAGGAGGGTTGAATTCCGGCTCCTCTTCATCGTCGACGTCAATGGGAGAGATTGAGCGAGAGTCAGATCGTTGTCGAAGGGGGTTGAGGTAACTGAGAAGGTCAGTCGCGATCGACCAAGCCTACAACTCTCTCAGTCGTTTGCAAAACGCGTTAAAAACGTGAAGAGCGTACAGATTTCTTCGGGGGTGCTTGTTTAGGTCGGGCATAGGGTAAAGATGCGGCAGAACGAGCTGCGCTGCGTCGTGGCTGCGAGCGAACGAGGCCGGCCATGGTGGTGAGTGACAATTACAAGGTGGCACAGCCACAATGATCGTTAGCAAAAGGTGGTCCAGGCCACATAACATAAACTCGCTGTTCATGTTGTGGACCGCGCGAGTATAATAAATCCTCCTCCTCCTCCTCATAACATAACATAACAGTGTCCAGCATTAATTAATATTGTTTGGTGCATACATTTCCCGTACGGAAAACTGTCTATACCGCAATTTTCACCAGTCTATCCTCCATCATAGTTCGGCCAGGTGAACCTTTGAAAAACCAACGGCATGCGTGCCTTTATGCTGTAATTTTTAGTATGCTGGGTCGGACATGACCGTTGCAGCGAACATATCCTTTGCTTCACGTCTGGGTTACCGAGACAGGCCCGCGACTGGAAATAGAAAACCCGAATGTCCAGGATAAAGGAGAAACCAGATATTCTGCTATTGAGCAGAATGGTCTTCGATCATATTAAGAATCGCCGTCCACTGGGGCCTGTTCAAGGACGTTCAAAAACTCCGTGATCGTCGTAGATCTTGATTGAGAATGGCACGCTCCTGATCTCGAAATCCGGTCGCAAAGCAGAATATCTGTATGTTCCTGGCCGTGGAATCAATCGAAGTCGATGTATAAAGACGTCCAAAGCACAGGTGTTCAAAGCATTGTCTCCACCGACTGCTTATTTGAAGGAGTAATGAAAACGATTTCGGGTGGAACGGTGAGAGCCAGGCGAGGACGTCCGCCAATGCGAGAAAACCATCGTCGCCTTTATCGATGCTGTATTGCTTTTGGTGATCTCTCAAGGAGGTGATCCACATTCAGAAAACGTCGATTGGCTGTTGGACGAGGGAAGGAGACGGGGAAGGCCACAATCGGAAAGAATGGCGACCTATTGCCAATTGGTGACGCGCCCTTTATGAAGCGTCGAGGGGCTGTTCATCGACAGCATCCCGCCACACTCCCATTGGGCTATCATCCGCTAGCGCCTGGAACTGAGCAGTCGTTGGTGCACGCTCCATCGATTTCTTGGCTCGTCTGCCAATGCTCGCGTGGGCGCGAGGTACACCGTGTCACGCTGCGCACAATTGTCCGACCACTAGGATTCGCAGCGGTGATCACTTGCAGGAAACGCTCGAAGACTAAGGTCTTTCCCGCCTTCTGTAGTGACTGACACGTTGGATGGGAGATCATCACTGCCGTGGTAACATTCACTGCATCAGTTCCTGCGTGGCTGAAACGGACGGTTCGTAAACGAGTTCGAGTGCTGGTGCAAGCCTCCGGTAGGCCTGTCCGCTCGTTAACAACAGTGGTGCTTAGAGCCATATAGTGCAGAAGCTCTTCGGGTCTGGGAAAAAGACTTGCGGTGTCGATTCTTCACGGTGTTCCGTGTCGTTCCTCTCGCCGCTTTGATTTATCAATGGGAACTTACCCTCCAGACGGCGTGCGTAAGATGCTTGATTCTAAGCCTCGGCATTCCGCAATTCGTGCCTGAACGGGGCAAGGAAACTCCATGATTCCTGCAGTCGTTGAGTCCGTCTTCTGGTTTAAAGTAGCAAGATGTACCGTTCCCAGCCTATTTAAGGAAGAACTTCAAGAGAAGGCTGCATTTCGAAACGTGCCACGAGCCGTTGAGGCAGTTGACTCCCTGAAATTGCGGCGCTGCGCGGTCGGCAATATGTGTGTTTCTCTTGAGTTCTGCTGATGTAATGGGTCGTGGTGGTCCAGGAAGAGATGTATATATGATGAGAGCTCAGAGTAGAGATGAACCGAGGTGGCCGACTGACCGATCATTGTGGGCGTCCGTCCCGGTCGGTGACGCAGTAAGTTGAGAACTCTGTGATTCTCGAATAAATAGAACGGATCTACACGGACCTCGAACGGTTTCTTTTGTCCGGAGTGCTTGTGCCGTAAAATAGCGCTATAAGTTGGCCAGAGTTCAGAGCGCCCATTCGACACGACAACAATGCCTCTCTACGAAGTGTGGCACAGTTACCCCCTCAGCGAGGCCCAACACGACGACCTCGCGCAGCGGATCACCACCGCCCATACACGCTGTTCACGGTCCCCGCCGCCTTCGTGCACGTCCGCTTACCAACTGCGCGACGACAGAGCACTACCTCGGCGGCAAAAGCGCACGGGCACTATGAACATGGTGATCGCCAACGTGCGCAATGGTTCGTCGCGTTCGCAGGGCACTGGGAGTCGCTCTGCCGCCAGATTGAGGCCGCTTGGATAACGGTCGTCGGCGCGCCGGCAGCCCAGGGGGAAGCGAATGCAATATTCGCCGGTGCATTCATACACGGCGTGAGGACGGCAGGATACGAGCGAGGCTTCATGCGCCCGATTAGCCGGCGGAGAAGGAGAATGGATACGCGGAAACCTACCACAATTCCAGGCGCTGGCGGACAGTGGGAATGAGTTCTTCCAGGACTTGATTACTGAACTGAAGGGGCGCGAGGACTTCAAGTTTGTGTTCGAGCCATGATGATGGAGGGATCCGACTCGAAGTATGTAGTAAAGATTTAGCAACTCACTGTACGAACAACTCTCGCATTCTTGAAAAACATCGCACCGTCTCCGTGAGCGCCGGCTCGTTGTTGTAGTCGAGCCTATGTACTTAGATAACGTTCGCATTATCTTTTCTACATGGACGCGAGGAGAAAAACTTGGTGGTTCTGAAACGATACACGGTGGGTTGAATTACATACAGTGTTCGAAGTTACCCATAGCCACAATCACCATTCGACCCACCAGGAGACACACCGTAACTCCAAGGAAACTTTTCAAACACCAATGCCATCCCCGCCATCTGCAATGATCGGTACGTGGGGTCGGATATCACCACTGCCGTGAAAGCGTTCATTGCTTTTGTGTCCGCATGGCTGAAATGCGCGGTCCGCAAGCGTGTTCCGTTGCTAGTTGAACCTCGTCCAAAGTTCCACCTTGATCTGAGCATTTCGAGCATGAGGCCTGGATCAGGACTCCGGTACTCTTCGGGCGTGTTGTCACGGAAGGCGAAAAATTGACCATGTGCAATGACTGAAGGCGGGGAGGAATTCGGCATCGGAGGCGAGCCGTTCGAGAAAAGCTTCCATGGAAGCATGGAGCTGGAGCCGAAGGGTGACGAGGGACGGTAAGCACTGGAGGCATCGTAATAAGTCCCCATCGGAAGCGGGCAGGAGACACAATGTCAATGTCTCAAGTTGCAGCGACGAACGGGCGACAAGGATAAGAATTCGGTGACATCAGCGGGAGGGTGATCCTCTGAATCCTCGAATTTCAAGGAGAGGTGTTTTAGAGCAGGGAGGGTCAGGTCTCGCAAGAGGGCCATTATGAGAAGGGGCACTGCGTGATCATCTGCGCGTTCGATTAAGGTCAAGTCCTGGAGATTGGTGATGGGCGGAAGAGGTGTTCTCGATTGAGGGAGTTGGAATCTGAGGTGAAGAGTGCAATGCGTGAGGTTGACTCCATCACGAAGGACATCAATGCTCTGTGAGACGTGATTTTCTCCGCAAGATACACCTTGATAAACTGCCACGGTAGTGTCGATGCTGGCCATGGAGCCATGAGGAAATGAATTTCGCGAAGCATCCGAGCATTCGCTAAGATGCGTGCGGGATATTCCGGGATTCGGACGAACAAAGGGTTCAGCGCTGAAAGGTATAGTGCATCGGTTTGACATCCCCAGATTAATTTGCGCAACATGGGAAATGTCGCCTGGACCGGCAATAGATAACACAAGTGCTCGGGATAGGCGGGAAACCAAATATTCTGCCAATGGGCTGAATGGTCCCCGATCGTACATGCCACCCGCTTGAACTGCCATTCGTCCAGGGGGTTTCGAGGAACCGCGTATCCGTCGTGGATCTTGATTGAGAGTGGCATGTTTCCGGACCTGGAAATCCAGCCGCAGAAAAGCTCATCTACACCGCTCCGACGATGAAAACCACTTGAATTCGATGTACAGAGACGTCCAGAGTGCGGGTTAGTCAACGCGATGTGCCTCCACCGCCGACATATCCTGAGGAAGACAAGAGGTGCTTCTGAGAGTCTGGGCAGGAATAAATTCGACCTCCGGGAGGCAGAAGACGAATATAAGGGCAGTGATCTCGGGTGGAAGGGCGACGCGAGACGAGGGATGTCTGCAAATGCAAGGGAACCATTCTTGCGTTGAACGATGCTGTATTGCTTTTGATAGTCTTTCAAGGCGATCGACATCCAGGTGGGTGGCGATAGAAGGGGCGTAAAATTTGCACGGGAATTTTTGAAGAAAGGCGATCACGCGTTTTTTTGCAGTGTTGCACCCTTTGACCCTTAGGCCCCGATCGGGTGGTACGGCTAGGGAGCCGTAGCCATACAGTCACATCAGTCACCATGTTCGGAACAATCTTGGCAGATTGCCGGCAAGTGCTTCCGACTTTTTCACACATCGATCAGCAGCATTGGCGGCCACCCGCCCATCGCCCGCCATAGTGGCCAGATAAGAAATCACTTGAAACTGCTTCAAATCTGAGCAGACTTGAGTAAGATGGAACAACATGTAGCACTTCACTTAACTAGACAACTTTATATATCTCAGATTGCGCATTTTCAGCAGTTTGATGCACTTTTCATTCGGTGGCGGGAAGCGGCGGGATGGAGGCGAGGGTGTGTCGGGCAACGGCCACGAAGGACAGGGAAGACATACATAGTTACGATCAATGATGGTCTAGACTGAGGTGACAAGGGCCGAATCACGCTGAACCGCAGGCATAGCCGTATGGGATTTTTTTGGCAGAGTGCGGCTACCTAGCCATACCACCCGATCGGGCCTTATACTCGCTCCATGTCCTTCTGTGCTGGTTCTAGCAGGAACACTTTTGGCCGCGGAAACCCAGTGCGCAATCTCTTCTGATGCCCGTAACAGGACTTTTCTAAGGGAATTCTGGTGCACCGTATCAGGCCTAGCACTCACTGTACGAATGGCAATTCTCGCATTCTTGAAAACACGAGTCGCATCGTCCCTGCGAGCACCGGGAGCAAGACTCCTCGGTTGTAGTCGAGCCTATGTACTTAACGTTCCGAACTCACACTACATATCTTTCTCTTTCTACATGGACGCGAGGAGAAAAACTTGGTGGTTCTGAAAACAATTGAGATTCAGATTAAGATTAAGCACACAGTGGGTTAGATTACAGTGCTCGAAGTTACCCATAGCCAATCACCATTCGACCCACCAGGAGACACACCGTAACTCCCAAGGAAACTTTTCAAACACCAATGCCATCCCGCCATCTGCAATGTTCGGTACATGGGGTCGGATATCACCACTGCCGTGAAAGCGTTCATTGCTTCTCTGTCCGCATGGCTGAAATGCACGCTCTGCAAGCGTGTTCCGTCGCCACTTGAACCCCGTCCAAAGTTCCACCTTGATCTGAGCATTTCGAACATGAGGCCTGGATCAGGACTCTGGTACTCTTCGGGCGTGTTGTTCATGGAAGGCGAAAAATTGACCATGTGCAATGACTCAAGGCGGGGTAGGAATTCGGCATCGGAGGCGAGCCGTTCGAGAAAATCTTCCATGGAAGCAGGGAGCTGAAGCCGAAGGGCGACGAGGGACGGTAAGTACTGAAGGCATCGTAATAAGTCCCCGTCGGAAGCGGGCAGGAGACACAGTGTCAATGTCTCGAGTTGCAGCGACGAACGGGCGACAAAGGATAAGAATTCGGTGACATCAGCGGGAGGGTGATCCTCTGGATCCTCGAATTTCAAGGAGAGGTGTTTTAAAGCAGGGAGGGTCAGGTCTCGCAAGAGGGCCATTATGAGAAGGGGCATCTCGTGATCATCTGCGCGTTCGATTAAGGTCAAGTCCTGGAGATTGGTGATGGGCGGAAGGGGTGTTCTCGATTGAGGGAGCTGGAATCTGAGGTGAAGAGTGCAATGCGTGAGGCTGACTCCGTCACGAAGGACACCAATGCTCTGTGAGACGTTGATCTTCTCCGCAAGATACACCTTGATAGACCGCCACGGCAGTGTCAATGCTGGCCATGGAGCCATGAGGAAATGAATTTCGCGAAGCATGCAAGCATCCGCTAAGATGCGTTTAGGATACTCCGGGATTTGGACGAGCATAGGGTATAGCGTTGAAGGGTATATTGCATCGGTTTGACATTCCACGATTAATTTGCACAACATGGGAAATGTCGCCTGGACCGGGAACAGATAACGCAAGTGCTCCGGATAGGCGAGAAACCAAATATTCTGCCAGTGGGCTGAATGGTCCCCGATCGTACGTGCCACCCGCTCGAACTGGAAAATGTCCAGGGGATATTGAGGAACCATGTATTCGTCGTGGATCTTGATTGACAGTGGCATGTTTCCGGACCTAGAAATCCAATCGCAGAAAAGGTCGTCTACACCGTCCCGACTATGAAACCACTCGAATTCGATGTACAAAGACGTCCAAAGTGCAGGGTAGTCAACGCGATGTGTCTCCACCGCCGCATATACGGAGGAGGAAGGGGTGCCTCTGAGGGTTCGGGCAGGATAAATTCGACCTCCGGGAGGCAGAAGACGAATATAAGGGCAGTGATCTCGGGTGGAAGGGCGACAGCGAGACGAGTGATGTCCGCAAATGCAAGAGAACCATTCTTGCGTTGAACGATGCTGTATTGTTTTTGATAATCTTTCAAGGCGATCGACATCCAGGTCGGTGGCGATAGAAGGAAGGAAAGTTTGCACAAAAGGGAAATTGAAGAAGGCGATTGATCACGCGTTGTTTTGCACCCTTTGACCCTTACTCGCTCCATGTCCTTCTGTGCTGGTTCCAGCAGGAACACTTTCGGCCGCGGAAAGCCAGTGCGCAATCTCTTCCAATGCCAGGTAACACCCTGCTGACACTCGTACAGCTACAACGCAAAGTCGTCGGTAAGCAATCCTCCGAAAGAACAACACTTTCTCACAACGCGTCCACAAGTCTGCGGCGACGGTGCCTGTGGTAAGCCCATTCATCCCTGCTGCCGCCATGCACATTGAACCTTATGACAGCACTTGTCTTTTGCCAGGCAAACCTCCCTCCTGAATGTCTTTACGCGAGGTCTATCGTTTAGTTTTGGCCCTGCCGTCCAGCTGCTTACCCAGGCCCAGGTTTTTTCAGCCAAGTCTAGTTCGTTTCACTCCCGCAGACAACCACGTCTGTTGATTTGTGTGGCACAGCGAACCAACGTGTTTGAGAACTATGTGCAAGATATATACGTCGACGATCAGCAGGTCGAATTGAGTTTATGGGATACGGCCGGTACGTCCCGCCATTCCCCGTCCTTTATACTGCCCTGACCTTCATCAAGGGCAGGAGGAGTTTGACCGCCTCCGGTCGCTATCATACGCCGAAACGCATGTTATAATGATTTGTTTCTCAGTCCGTCGTATCTTACGTTGGTGGTTGCACTCCGCTTATCTCCTCGTTTACAGGTGGACAATCCTGTCTCACTAGAAAACGTGGAGACCAAGGTACGGCTCGATTCCATCGATACCATCCGTACTTAACGCGTATATAGTGGTTGGACGAGATACTGGAGTATTGTCCAGGGTCAAGGCAAGTACGCGTCTTCCTATCTAATCACGCCACTCATTGACTCGCACCCAGCTCGTGCTCGTCGGTACGTTTCCAATGATCGAATATCTTATTGGTCTTCTCAATCTAGGTGGTAGCACTGAAGTGCGATCTCCGTGACGACCGGCCCGTCAAGGAACGGCTGCAACGGTACGGCTCACATCCCGTGCAATACGAAGAGGGCTTGCTGTCGCGCGACGAATACGTGCGTCCCGATACCTCGGTGCGCTGCTCCTGTTCCCCAGGCAAACGCCGGCCGTTCATTCTTTATTTCCCTAGAGTGCAGCTCAAAGCACAATCGCGGCGTGTCAGAGGTATTCTACGAGGCAGCGCGCGTGTCGCTGAGCACACGTCCGAGGGGCTCGGGCGACGGGTGCATCGTTATGTGATGGGGATATCATGGACTTTTTTCTTACATCTACGGCCACTCGTTAATGCGACCGCAATGGTCAAGCTTTCGTGCTTTTATTACGCACTTTCATTACCGTGTACTTTTTGCTGTATCTACGTATGCCTTGGGATTCGCGAATTGGCAATCTACTTGATACCACTGGGACATTTTGCATGCACATTCACCATTTCTGTCAAGGCGCCGCGGGAGGCCGCGGGGTACCTACTTACTTTTGATGTGACCGTGTCACATACCATCACTTGGGATCGACGCTCATGCACTCATGGCGACTCCTGCAATCGTTGCCGCCGAGCATATCCATCTTGTCCTATCGCATACGACCGACGACTTTTACTTAGAAATTCCTATTTCAGCCGTGCAATCCAACTCTGTTCGTCCTATCAAATACCTCCGTTTCCTCGGGTGGTGCATCATGGGCATACTCGGCACCGTCAAGAGCGCCGACCGCGCGGGCGCAGACCTAGCGGATAACGCTGTTCTCCAAAGCCAAGCCGTCTATTTCTACGTGTATGACCCATGTTGGTCTCGGCCGAACTATCTCGTATTCACTTATGACCCGCCTCGTGCAGCTGCCTTGCAATATGCGGTGGATTTGGATGTTATTGAGGCGCGTAGTCATACAACCACTTCCGACAGCTCTGCCCGGGCTCGGGACGCCGCCTTCAAGGACTCGCTGCTACGACGAGACGCCTCGTGCATATTCACCAATAAACCACCACTCTTCTGTAAAGGCACACACATCATTCCTGACCACAAGGGTGATGAAGTGGGTCATTCTTCATATCATCTTTATTCCTTTTGTTGAAGCGCCGTTTTGCTAGTGGTTCGGCCTGATTGTGAAAAACCGCTCAGCCAGCACGGATGAAGATGTGTCTACCCTCACCACAGTGGATGACCCACGGAATGGAATGCTTCTCGGGGTTGAAGCACACGTCGTAGCCGATTCGAGGCAGGTTGCTGTCGTCAAGGTGCGCTGCCTATTCGGCGACATTTCCTCGCCCCTCATGTCCCTTTGACAGACGCCCAATCTTGTTCTTGATGTCGACGACGTCCCGCTCCGCCATACTCGGGCTCCGGCAGTAAATACCGAATACCCGGATGGACAACGGTACACCCTACAGTGGCTGCACGGCTCCGCGGAAGAGCGAGCAGTCGTTCCGAACAACTCTGACGCGACGTTCAAGGAATATACTGATACACCGAAGCCTTCGCCCATGCTCCTGCACTACAACTATGGGGCCGCTGCCGTCAAGTGGTGGGGCCACGGCGCCAAATCGCACCTGGGGACCTCAAATCGGCCCACGATACCTCGGCCGCAGAAACGAGCGACGGGGAATACCGGAGGATCTGGGGCTGGCCACAAGGACAGAGAGGCGGCGCGAGAGGAAGAGGTTATGGATCCCGATGAGCTCATCATGTTGTTTTGGTCTCGAAATCCCGCCGCAGTCGAGCGTCGGAAACGCGAAGCAGAGGGTCGAGAACGCGAAAAGGAAGAGCGCGCTTCCCGCATGGAAGAGTGGCGAGACAGTGTGATGGCTGGGAAATACGAACCTGGTTGAGCGCGCGTGTATCACGTCCCCGTAACCGGACAAAGGCGGGATCGGCGACGGCTTCGGCTGCACGAGAGCGTGTGCAGAATGGCGATGCCGATGAAGTTTGCGGCTCGCGGCCTGCGAGTAAAAATCTACAGCAAGATTGCTTGGAAGCTGCTAAGTGAGACTATGAACGCTGACCTACGCTGACCGCCAAGTATTTGTGAAGCGGAAGCTTTTTGCAGCAACATATATGGTCCAGCCGAGCCAGCCGACTTGGGCGCAATTCGAACAGTTTGATCGGCCGTCATTTGTTGGAGACTTGTTTGAAGTTGTGGGGAAAGCGCCGGGGGCGGGGGACCGGACCGCCCCGGGCCGCGCGCCCTGGACCGCTCCTCTTTTATTGCAACACTCTTTAGCCATGTTCCGCAGAAGACAAGATGCCGTGTACTTTTTGCTGTATCTACGCATGCCTTGGGATTCGCGAATTGGCAATCTACTCGATACCACCAAAGACGATGGACTTGCTCATGTAGTACACTTTTCTCCCGCTGCATCTTACATACTAGTACACACTCACCACCTCCGTTAAAGCGCCGCGGGGCGCCAGATCATCGTACCGAGTCGTGCCGAATCAGTCAAGTCATGGGCCGTTTACTGCAATTGAACATGGTCAATCCCCATCAACTGTTGGTCAAGTTGAATAAGACTCACCAAAACGTATCTGAAGGCGGGGTTCTTCCAATCCGACAGATCCTGCAATGTCGTGACCCTCTCGTCGTACTCGACCTTTCCCTCCGCGACGGCCCTGTCGCGCTTGCGGTTCGCGAGGACGAAGACGAGGCGCAGCGCGAGGATGACGACGATTTCGAGGATCCGGGAGACCATGCAGGCGACGACGCCGGTGATGTAGGTCGGTGCCTGGCTGTCGATGAAGAGGAAGGGCCGACGATGTTCCTGAGCGGGGGTAAGTTGGCCAGTTGGGGCCCGGGGCGCGCAAGCAAGATGCATAGGCGCGAAGAGTGTACTGCTTACCCGGCGGCGACACCCAAGAAGACCGCGGCGCTGGCGAGGGCTTTCTTCGTTTGGCCACCCACTGTTTCGTGTTTGCAGTCGGTGTTAGAGCTTTGATGATTACTTTCGAGGGACGCACCGTTGCCGGACACGAGCGACAGCCCGACGACGAACGTCGCGTTCGACGCGCCCTAGATCGCTCCGTCAGTAGTCTGGGGCAGATAAGCAGGGTGATGGAAACGCACAGTCAACCCTGAACCACGAAATGATTAGTCAAAAAAAGGCAGGAAGAGATAGACGAAGGACGCACAGAACCCGATCAGCCGCGCACCCTTAGGCTTCGCCCACGCGACCATCGCGAACCCAACCACAGTGGGGATGTTGGTCGCTACCATGAGATACGTGCGATTGCCGCGCGGGAGGCGGTTGTTAGCGTAAATGGCTGCCAGGATGCTGCGAGCAAGTAAGCAAAAAATTCCATTTGGTGGTGAGAGAGGACTCGGCGCACAAGAGAACAATGATGGCTCCGTATGGGATTTGCATGAGGGTCGTTTGGAAGGTGTTGAAGCCGAAACTAATACACAGATATTAGGGCTTTTCTGGGAGACCGTCCTTGACGTACCCTTGGACGATCAACGTGCCGCTGTGGACGGACAAAACTCAGTGTGGTCGGAGGGACAAAAGTCTCTTCGTTCTTACAAGTTGGAAGTACCGCCCTGAGACAAGATTCATTCCGCTCAAGCATGCATGCAGTTGAAGTATACGTACATTGGGGACGTTGGCCGTGAACCCAAACAGAAAGAACAGGTAAATCTTGACATCGAGGAAGGCTTCCAGTACCTGAGATGGATCCCACCTGCACACGAACTCAGACCCCACCCATAACATGAAAAATCGGCAACGCACCGTCTATTCTCAGCCCCATTCTGATCATCGCGCTTGCGGCTGACGATGATCAGACGCTCCCGCCGAGTGAACCAATGCGACTGGTACGGCGAGTCGGGGATGAAAATGAACATGAAGATCGCCCAGGCACAGCAGAGAGCGCCGATGATGATAAATTCATATTTCCAGCTAGGAAGGCCTGCAGGTTTTTTGAGTACACATGATGGGGGCAAGCGAACACAGAAAGTATGTACCTTTGATCTGCGAACAAGGTGATTCAGTGAATCGAGTTAAACACATAGATGAGCTTACGTGACCTGGTGAATTCAGATTCAGTCAGTTCAAGCATGAACAAGGTAAGCGCACGACTTGCCGATCCCAAAGCCCAAAAGGCCGCCCAGAGCATTCCTATACCGTTCGCACTTGAGGGGGAGAAATAAGTAAAGTAATCGCAGGCATGCTGGAGATACCCTATTTACCAATACCAAACCCCGATTCGACCTAAGGACAGCCAGCTCAGTACTCAGCCCGCCGGAGAAAGGATGCACAAAGTACGAACCTGGTTGTTGAGCGCGCGTGTACCACGTCCCCGTAATCAGGACAAAGGCAGGATCAGCGACGGCCTCGGCAGCACCAGAGAGTGTGCGCAGAATGGCGATGTCGGTAAAGTTGCGGCTCGCGGCCTGCGCCATAAGGAGCGCGCCCCAGATAAAAATCTACAGCAAGAGTAAGCGGCTGCTTACAAGCCGCGCGAGTGAGACTACGAACGTTGACCGCCAAGTATTGTTGAGCGGGAACTTTTGCATCAACATATTGGTGGGATGGCCCAGCCGAGCCAGCCGACTTGGGCGCAAGTTGAACAGTTTGATCAGCCGTAATTTGTTGGAGACGCACAGTAAAATAGACTGGAGAGCCAGCTCTGCGGAACGTGATTAGAACGACAACACGGGTTTTCGATGCGGGAGGGACACTTGCGTTATTCCGATTTACCGAGGTCCAAATCCTTCTTGACTAGGGCTAGTGAGAATCACGGAAAAGAGGAATACGGTCAGCTTACTGCCGAAGATCGCGGCGTAGAAAGGGGGTTCTATCCTGGATAAGAAACATGTTAGGGAGTGCTCTGAAGAAAAAATGCAAACAACTTACACATAATAGAACTTTATGGCCGTGTGTTCAGTCTGTGACAGTCGGTGGAGTGCGGCACGTACCATTATAGCAAACTGAAACGCAGTGTTTGGTCAGTGAATACTAATTGGAGGGAGTACGTTAACACGTACCTGACAGAGCCGGAAGGACGAGCCAGTCAATTTTGCGCTCTCTGGAATTGGAACACTGCTAGGAAAGCGAGTTCGACGCGGCGAAAAAAACATACATGCGCTTGACCTCGGCTGGGTCGAGTTCAGTGCGGTTCATGTCGGCCACAATCAGCAATAAAATCCGGTCCAGGGGTCGCTCTTCAGAAAACGACCGAGAAAACCTGGAGCACTTTCGACGTCGGCTTGAACATCGCGTTCTACGGCAATGGCATATTCATGCTGTTCGAT
>QVIE01000794.1:0-30886 GCA_013387415.1 Panellus pusillus | reverse complement strand
AACCAATACCTATTGAAGTACACTTAGTACTGAGCTCAGTCGAGAAAAGAACGACTCGGATTAGCTACCTATTGAAGTACACTTAGTACTGAGCTGTAAGTAGCTATAAGTGGATGTAACGACAGTGATAACTAAAGAGCACATACCTCAGTCGAGAAAAGAACGACTGAGGTCTGTCACGTGTGTACGAGTAACAAATAAGGAAGGATCGCGATGCGAGTTGGACGAGAAGTAGGTAAGTAAGTAATATATACGAAGAGAAACGAGAATACTTCAACACTCCCCCTCAACGAGCATCAGTCCGAACGACCATGCCCATCATCTCCACAAGTTTTTGATGACGTTGACGATCCAGCGGCTTGGTGAAGAGATCGGCGATGTTCACCTCGGTGGGGACGTAGGTGACGCTGATGCACTTGTACAGCACGGCCTCGCGAATCCACCAGTAGGACAGGTGAATATGCTTGTTCCGCGCGGTAATTTCGTCCGCGTTCTCGATCATGCGGATGGCGGACGTGTTGTCGATGCGCAGCGTCGTGGGACCTTCCTGGTGAAAGCCGAGCTCGGTGAGAAGCGAGCGTAGCCACATAATGGTTCGACCAGCGTGAGTACCCGCGTAGAACTCCGCCTCGCCGGTGGAGACGGCTGTCGCTGTCTGTTTCTTGGCAGACCACGCGAATAGGCTCTTCCCGAGGAAGATGCTGTAGCCAGAGATGGAGCGAGCGTCGTCCTTGCCGTTGGACCAGTCGGAGTCGCTGTAGGCAGTGAAAGAGAGGTCGCCGTCATTGCCTCCAAGCACGAGAACCCAGTCCCGAGTAGTCTTCAAGTACCGGATGATGTGCTGGACTGCGTTCCAGTGAGCCTGTCCGGGGTCAGCACTGAATTGTGACACGGCCTGGACAGCTTTAGTAATGTCGGGGCGCGTGTAGACGGACGCGTGAATGAGTGAGCCGACAGCGTGCTGGTATGGCACGGCGTGCATAGCGGCGCGTTCCTCGTCGGTCTTCGGCGATTGCTTCCTCGACATCTGGGCAGCTGAGTAATGGAGTGGGGTGTAGACGGGCTTCGTTTCGTTGTCCAGCCGGTAGCGCTTGACCATCGAGTCAATGTAATAACGTTGAGAGAGTGAGATTGTGCGCTTCGCACGGTCACGGATGATCTCCACGCCAAGAATGGACTCTGCCTCTCCCAAGTCCTTGATCGGGACGTGCTCGCTCAGCTGTTTTTTCAACAACTTGACTTCTGCGAGAGACGAGCAGAAGAGCCCGAGATCATCAACATGAGTGCTGATGATGGAGATGGCGTCGGCCAAACGACGGATGAAGACGCACGGGTCGGCAAGACAAGCACGGAAACCAAGCTTGCGCAGTATTGCGCGCAGCTTGCGATACCAAAGGTACGCTGCCTGCTTTATCCCGTAGAGTGCTTTGAGCAAGAGCCAGACCCACAATTCCTTTCCTTTCACAGCATACCCTGGGGGTTGCCGGACGTAGATCGGTTCGTTCGGGTCCGTCTCGCTGTTGAGAAATGCGGAGTCGACGTCCACCACGTGGAACTCCCAGTCGAGTTTGGCGGCTAGGGTCATGAGGAGGCGTAGGGAGTCCGTTTTCACAACAGGTGCGTAGGAGTTAGAGAAATCTATACCCGGCCGCTGAGATGTACCCATCGCGCAGATTCGGGCCTTGTGACGATTGAACAGACCTTTCGCGTCGCGCTTTATGGTGTACACCCACATCGAGCCGAGCGGAGTCACGCCAGGTGGGCACTCGACGAGTTCGTACGTGCCCATGGATTGTACGCTGTGCAACTCCGTCTCCATGGCGCCTTCCCATTCGGCGCCGTCCGGGGATTCGACCGCCTCGCGAAAGTTGCGTGGGGTCTCACCGGGACCTATGACATGCGAGAGCTCGCTCTGCCATGCAGCCACGAAGGCTAAATCCTCATCTTGTAGAGAGGTAAGGTCCGACTCGACGTCGGAACCGGGATCGTCTCCCCCTGCATCTGCCATCTGAGTTTGAGCTGCAGACGAAGATGGGGCTGGTGGTTCCTTGGCGGGAGGCGGCACCGCTGCCGTGGCCTTGGCCTTGGCCTCAGCCGCCTTGCGTATGCGCTCTGAGGGTTCCCTCGGAGGAGGACGAGGTTTGGGTACGCGCACTCGCGGCGCGGCACGCGGCTCATCAAGCGCTGCACCCGAGGCAGGTGGAGGCAGTGGCACGTGTGGTAGTTGTGGGTCAGGAGGAGGTATAGGTGGAGACGAGGACGGAGCGGAATGAGGGATGTCATCAGTGTCGTCGTAGGTGGATTTAATCGACGAAAATCTGTATAGGTCCTCTTGCTCCCCCTCAGCCCGAAGAAGCTCCGAATTCGACTGTTCGTCAAACGATACGTGAATTGAAGACGCGCAGGAACGCTTCGCTGGGCGGTAAATTCTCCATGCCTTCCTACCATCCGCATAGCCCACGAAAATAACCTCTTCTGCACGCGGATCGAGTTTCCGACGTGAGACGCGGTCATTGTAGAGGTATGCAATGCAACCAAACCGGTGAAAAGCGGCGTACTTGGGCTGCTTCCGTTTCGGGTAACGGACCGAAAACGGGGTACGACCGTTGAGCGCAGAGGTGGGATTGCGATTTTTCGTCCAGATGACATAGTTGACAGCCTCGGCCCATAGGTAGAGCGGAAGGTTAGCGTCAATGAGAATGGTGCGCACACGGTCAAATATAGACCGATTCTGGCGTTCAGCAACACCATTCTGCTCTGGAGTACGTGGAGTGCTTGTCGTGAATTTAATGCCACGATCGCGCATGAACTTGATCCACTCGGCAGAAATAAATTCCCCGCCGTTATCGCAATGCCAGTGCTTGAGCTTCAAGCCTGTCTCGCGCTCAACTTCTGCAAGCCACACCTTGAAAGATTCAAAGGCGTCACTTTTCCGGGCCAGGTAGTAAACCCAGACCCACCGACAAGAGTCGTCGGTAAAGGTCATTGCATATTTGGAACCACCCTGCGACTGAACAGGCGCGGTCCACAGGTCCGAATGAACCAGGTCAAGCATGGCCTCGGCGTTTTCCTCCTCCGAACTAGGAAAAGAGGCACGAGTCATCTTGCCTTTGGTGCAAGAAGCACACTTGGGCGGCTCGGCATTGAGCTCAGCCCGCGAGATCTTCACACCAGAAATCTGCCCCTTGCGAACGAGCGTGCGAATTGCCCCATAGCTGAGGTGACCGAGACGCTGATGCATCTTCTCCAGTTTGGAGAGGGGACGAGAGTTGGTGGAGAATGACGTTTCCGTCGAAGTGGAAGTATCGAGGTGGTAGAGGCGATCAGAGCGAAGGGTGGCGGTCATGATGACCTTCTCAGATGCCACAAAGTTGCGCAGCAACTTCCCGCCGTCACGCTTCTCGAAGGTGACGCTGCGTCCACCGCCGAAGACGGTGTAGCAGTCCGCTTGGTCCAAACGCGAAACTGAAATGAGCGTTGGTCGGGAATCGGGAACGAAACAGGTCTGCTGCAGCCTGAGACGAACATTGCCCCCTTTCGGGTGCGCTGCTAAAAACCGCACCTCGCCACGCCCCTCGATTGACTTCTTCCCGTCACCGAAACCAGAGATATTGCCAGTTTGGGAGGGATTGAATGTCGTGAAATCACGGCGCTCAGAGTGTATATGAGAGGATGTACCGGAGTCGATGATGGTAGACTTGTCCGACGCATGTGCACGATACGCGGAATCGACAGTCTGGGAGGACGTTGGAGGAGATGTAGCCGGAATGCTTGAGCTCGACGCAGAAAAATCACGCGAGGAATAAGTGGAGAAGTCGGCCGCAGTGGCCATGAAGCATTTTTCGAAGCGTACATTGTTAGAAGATTCGTCGCCTCCGCCATCAGTGGTATTGTGGGCCTTCTCCTTGCCCTTGGGGTTCCCCTTCCCCTTGCCCTTCTTTTTGCCTCCCCTCGGCCCCTGTCCCTCCTTCCCACCGCCCGGAGACCAACAGCTCTCGATGGTGTGACCCTCCTGCTTGCAGTTACGGCAGAATTTCTTGCCGCGTGCGTTAACGGAACGCTCGTGCGCAGCGAGGGCAGTCTCCGCCTTCTGGGTACTCGAAGATGAGCCCGAAGGTTGCGCCTTATCGACGACCTCAGCAATCAGGTCCTGGAAGGACGTGAGCGAGTCGATCTTGACGCCGCGGATGAACTGAAACCACGACTTGGGTTCGTCGGGATCGTCGGGGAGTGTGGAAAGGAATAATGCGGCCCAGACACCTTCTTGCATATTCACGCCAGCAGTCTGAAGACTGCGCTGCGCCGTCTGGAAGCTGGTGACGTGCTTGC
The DNA here is from genome assembly GCA_013387415.1 of Panellus pusillus. Lineage (NCBI taxonomy): Eukaryota > Fungi > Basidiomycota > Agaricomycetes > Agaricales > Mycenaceae > Panellus > Panellus pusillus. The sequence goes on along the minus strand of QVIE01000794.1, from coordinate 26,557 downwards.
CGACGTCGCCCTCGAGCTCCATGCGATTGGTGAGCTGGCGGAACCAAGTGATAGTCCCCCCCATACCGCTTCGCCCAAATTCGGACGAGAGGGTTGCGAGGGCGCTGTACGTGGTTCTCCCGTCAATCTTGATGATGAGGGTATCCTCGACGCAGCTCGTGAGAAGGGAGTGAGCGGCGGCATCCATCCGCTGCCACAGATCACGGGCTTCCACCGCGGAGTTGATTGCCTTTGTCTCGTCAGAGGTAGGATTCGTGGGATCGGCAGCTTGTGGAATTTCCGGCAGCTTTTTAGTGCCCCATGCGACGTCGACAAGACCCACAGCAGTGTATGCGGACCTGATCCGTGACGCCCACGGAATATAGTTGTCCTCGCCGCGCAGCCGAAGGCTGTCGGAACGAGGGAAGAACTGAATTGCGCTGCTGGACAGCTCCCACTGTGATGACGGCATGGCGTGGCAGCGAAGAAGAGAAGTCGGTGAGGACAGGTGTCAAGCCTGAGTGAATAGAAGTCGAATGAGGGTGTAGGAGGGGGTAACGAATGTGTCTCGCGCGAGGATAACGGTACGAGCGTGCGCAGAGATGGACTGAAAATTTTTTAACAGGTCGGCGCGGGCCCATAACCTATTGAAGTACACTTAGTACTGAGCTCAGTCGAGAAAAGAACGACTCGGATTAGCTACCTATTGAAGTACACTTAGTACTGAGCTGTAAGTAGCTATAAGTGGATGTAACGACAGTGATAACTAAAGAGCACATACCTCAGTCGAGAAAAGAACGACTGAGGTCTGTCACGTGTGTACGAGTAACAAATAAGGAAGGATCGCGATGCGAGTTGGACGAGAAGTAGGTAAGTAAGTAATATATACGAAGAGAAACGAGAATACTTCAACAATACCGCTACCAGCCGCTACCGGTCATTGTGATTGATTCGAACGCGGGCTCGCTGAAGGGAAGAAATTTGAGTGCAAGCTGGAGCGCCTCTCTCATGAGCATAATAATCAGACACTTGGTACGGTTACAATAATGCACAATGTTCATATTCCTTGCCAATGGTATAGTACCGTGCCCTGTGTGCATACCATAAAAAAACACTGCGATGGAACCAATGTGGTAGCCGAAACCCACCGTGCTGCTGTTCTTTTGCACCACCTTCCTGTTAACGAGAGCAATGAGGCACTTGTTGACACGGGCCTGCGGAAGATCGGGCGGAGAAATAAGGTCCATTACTGCGAAATTGTTAAGGAGCGCGTCCTCTGAATGTTTATTTATCGCACATTTGACCGTCCTGCCAGGGGCGTTCAACAGCCCTTCTATGACGGATTCCATATTTCGTCGTAGAGTCTGTAAAGCATGATCACGCCGGAAAAGCAAACCTTAGAGCTCGACATACCGGTTCACTGCCGCGGAATTCCAGTGGCAAACAAGAAATCACTTTCTCGATCTCAAGCTATCAGATGAAATTAAATACGAAAGCACGCTTCGCTGGTGAAAGGACATACACTCCGCTCTTTCTTTTCCTTTGCAGTGAGCTTGGGTTTACCGGACTTTTTCTTGACACCTAATTTGCCTGAACTTGAGGACGCGGCGGTGGTCAGTCCAGCAAGTGTGATATCCGCGTCCGTTTGTTCCATCGTCTTGGTCATTTCAGCTTCACGCGCAGCGGCAGCAGCAGCAGCAGCCTTTGTTCTCTCCATGGCTTCCATTGCGGCAATCGCGTCGCGTTCTGTGACGAAAAGAGTCAACACCGTGCAGTCTTCCTCGAGGTGGCACGAACATGCCTGCTCGGCGCTTCGCCAGATAGAAAGAGGCGTCTGTCGGAGACTGAGGCCAGTCTGTAGTGAGTGCGTTCATGTTCATGACATAGAGCCAGCTGGCGAATGACTCGTTGAATGTCGCGAGCGAGTCGCTGAGGCGTTTTATGCCCTCGACATTGACCTGGAGTCTCTCTGTTTCGTCTGCGAGCTCTGAAATGGCGGCGTCGAGGAAGGACACGTCTGTGTGGGCGTCTGAGTCGGAGGCGGAGGTGGCAAACAGCGATCCCTGCGAGACGCGCCTCAAAGGCGTTCGGTGCATGATGCGGGCTGCACAGCCACTTCTCGCTCTGGATGTCTTCGGCCCTCGAGAGATACATTAGCGACAATTCTCTCAGATTGTTCGGCCTCTCCGATCGCAAAATAATCGATTATGTTATAGCGTCTGGTCAGTTATTCTTATATTCCACCGGAATATCGTTAACTATCTCTTCCAGCATCGTCCGCCAAATCCCCCGACGCTCTTTTCGCCTCACTTAACGCCTCCGGTTTGCCAGACACACCAGATGCACACGAGTTTATCAACAACGTGTTCAAACAGGCTCCCCGGAAACACAAGCACAAGCGCTCGGCCGCAGACAGCTCGGAGAAGGAGGCCAAGGCACTTCGGTCTCAAAAATTTGGCTTTCTTCTCGACGACGATGCAGGCCCCAGTGACATCGTTCCGCTGAAAAAGGAGAAGCGGAAATCTGAAAAGAGGGAGCGACACACGCGCAAGCGGGAACACGATGAGAAGGAGTGGGAGAGCGACGAGGAGGAGAAAGCCCGGAAGCGGAGGAAAGCGGAGGAGGACGCTCGACGTCCGGACGACTATGACCAGGAGATGGAACCCGCCGAAGACGAAGACGTTCGTCGAGAACGAGATCGACTCGAGGATCTCAGGGACCGGGATGCCTTCGCGGAGCGGGTCCGGGAGCGAGATCGCGAGAAGACGAAGAAGATTGTGGAGGACCGCTCGTCGAAAGACAAGGGTGCTGCAGCGGAAGCCGCTCAGCGGCGGCTCTTGGCGGATGACGCGGAAGCTCGCATGCTTGCCATGCCTTCACTGCGACAGCATTCGCGACAAGAGTATCTCACGAAGCGCGAGATTCAACAAATCGAACTTCTACGCAAAGAAATCGCTGATGATGAGGCTCTGTTCAGTGGTATGAAGATTTCGAAACGGGAACGTCGGGACCTCGAACACAAGAAGGAGCTGCTGAAACTTGTCGAAGAACGCTTGAAAATCAACGACAAGTGGGACGGCTACCAGCTCCCTGAAGATTATCTCACGGAACAGGGTAAAATCGACAAGAAGAAGAAGGAGAATGCCCTATATCAGCGATACGAAGAAGCCAAGCCGAAGGACGACCAATTCGTAACTGACGTGGATCAATGGGAGGCCAGTCAGACCCAGCACAGTACATTCAAGTCGGGCGCCATGGACAAGGTCGAGGTCCAAGACGACTACGAATACGTTTTCGACGAGAGTCAGACGATCAAGTTCATCATGGACTCGGCCATGCCAGGCACGCGAATGACTGCGGCAGAAAAGCTTCTCCAAGATCAAATCGATGCAGCAGAAAAGCGAGGTAAGCTGACTTTTTGAGTTCTGTTGATTTTTATTTTCGTCCGACTATCAAACTTCGCAGCGAAAACGATCGAGGAGACGCGCAAGTCACTTCCTATCTACACGTACAAGGAGGCCCTCATTGAGGCCATCAAGGAGCATCAAGTCCTCATCGTTGTCGCCGAGACCGGTTCCGGAAAGACGACGCAACTGCCGCAATATCTGCACGAAGCCGGATACACCGCTAACGGCCAGAAGGTCGGCTGCACACAACCACGTCGTGTCGCTGCTATGTCGGTAGCGGCTCGTGTAGCTGAAGAGATGGGCACCAAGGTCGGCTACGAAGTGGGGTATTCCATCCGGTTCGAGGACTGTACCAGCGACAAGACGGTCTTGAAGTACATGACCGACGGCATGCTGCTGCGGGAGTTTCTGACTGAGCCGGATTTGGCTGGGTATTCGGCGCTCATTATTGATGAAGCACACGAGCGGACGCTAAGTACGGATATTCTTTTCGCTCTTGTCAAGGTCCGTCGCCGCACTCATGATGTCACGCATTTTAGATTGCTGTTAACCTGTAATGTACAGGATATTGCTCGTTTTCGACCAGAATTGAGGCTACTTATTCGAGTGCGACACTGGACGCGGAAAAGTTCAGCGAGTACTTTGACAATGCTCCGACTTTCTATGGTGCGGCACATTTGATTTATGGGCATCTCATTCTGATTCTTTCTTTTGCATTTACAGTTCCCGGACGTCAATTCGCTGTGGACATTCACTATACGCCCCAACCCGAAGCTAATTACCTGCATGCGGCAATCACTACCGTCTTCCAAATTCATACCACGCAGCCGAAGGGCGATATATTGGTGTTCCTGACGGTTTGTGGATACCATCACCGTGTTAGCGCAACGCTCATTCCGTCTAGGGTCAAGAGGAGATTGAAGCCTGTCACGAAAATCTGCAGGAAACGTCTCGTGCTTTGGGCAATAAAATCGCTGAACTGATCATATGCCCCATTTACGCCAATCTACAAGCGAGATGCAAGCGAAGATTTTCGAGCCCACGCCAGAGGGCGCGCGGAAGGTTGTGCTAGCTACGAACATCGCAGAAACGTCCATTACGATTGATGGCGTTGTGTTCGTCATTGACCCGGGATTTGTGAAGCAAAATTCGTACAATCCGCGAACGGGGATGTCTTCTCTCGTTGTCGTTCCGGTCAGTAATCGATTTTTCTCGACCTAGACATCGTGGAAGTATTTGACTTCTTTCGTTCAGTGTTCGCGTGCTTCAGCAAATCAAAGGGCTGGGCGTGCCGGCCGCGTAGGACCGGGGAAAGCATTCGTCTCTACACGAAATGGCGTTGCAAACGAGCTGGAAGCGAACACTGTTCCCGAGATTCAGCGAACGAACCTAGGCATGACCGTTCTGATGCTCAAGTCGCTGGGCATCAATGATCTCATCGGGTTCGAGTTTCTTGATCCGCCCCGGGGGAGACTCTCATGAGGGCGCTGGAGCTTCTTTATGCCTTGGGTGCGCTGAACGACAGGGGGGAGTTGACGAAGCTTGGACGGAGGATGGCAGAATTCCCCGTTGATCCTATGCTTTCGAAGGCCATCATCTCAAGTGAGAAGTATGTGTGCACTGACGAGGTATGTCGGTTTCTGAATCACCGTCGATTGGATGTGGTTCGCTTATTTTGCATAGGTGTTGACGATCATCGCGATGCTTTCTGAGTCGGGTTCCCTCTTCTACCGACCGAAGGACAAGAAGCTCCATGCCGACCAGGCGCGACAAAACTTTGTCCGCCCCGGGGGCGATCACTTCACTTTGCTGAATGTCTGGGAACAATGGGCCGAGACGAATTACTCGCAGCAGTTCTGCTACGAACAATTCCTCCAGTTCAAGAGCCTCAGTCGGGCGAGAGATATACGGGATCAATTGGCTGGGCTGTGTGAACGAGTCGAGGTTGTTGTGCAGTCAAATCCCAATTCAAACGACATCACGCCGGTGCAGAAGGCGTTGACCGCGGGGTATTTCTATAATACCGTACGCGATGTCTTTTTCTTCTTTATCTTCGACGTGTTAAGACTGCTTGACACAGGCGCAACTGCAGAAGAGCGGGGACTCCTACCGGACTCTCAAGACGAATCACACTGTTTATATCCACCCGTCCTCCAGCCTGTTCCAGTTTCAGCCTCCTGTCAAGAACGTGCTCTACTACGAGCTTGTCATGACGTCGAAGTCATACATGAGGTTCGTTCTACATCCTTTTCTACAATCTCTGTAGTCAACTCATCCGATACACGTAGACAAGTGATGGAGATCAAGCCAGCTTGGCTTCTCGAAGGTTCGTTCGTCGTGATCATCGATCGGAAACCTGAGCTGATGTGTATAATCTCTCCTCCAGTCGCTCCTCATTACTTCAAGGCGGCTGATTTAGAGCAGCTAGCGACGGGGGACAAGAAGATGCCTAAAACGGTTGGTGCTTCGAGTAACACCGCCCAGTAGTGTTATCTTGTATGTATAATTGTGAACTGAGCTAAGATGAGGCGATGGAGAGCTCGATCAGGTACTGGTGACCTGACCTACGTCAGTACGCGTCTTGTACGCGTTGTTGTATCCTGTTTGTTCCACACTTTTCTACTTATGCCGCGGGCATTGCGGCCCAGAAAGTCGCAACCGAGCTATTCTTTCGCTTTGCAAGTTGACGATGAAGATGTTCAGCCGGTGGCTGGGCCCTCACGAAAAGCTCGGTATGTGGACGAAGATGATAGCGGGAGTGATTTTGCGCCCGAGAAAGAGCAATCCGTTGCCGCTGCTGACGACGACGACGACGCTGATGCATCTGGAATCGATGAGTCTGTCGACCAAGACGATGACTTGACCCCGGGGAATGAATCTATCTCTGTTTTCAAGCTCAACTCGCGCACCGCTGCTACAGCGCCCGGTCCTTCGAGAGCGAGGGCAAAGCGGCCCTCAAAACCCAAAAGAACTACCTCCGATGTGGTCATGCCATCCCTTGGCAGCGGCGCCGGCATCGCGCGCACTTCCAAAAGACAGATTTATGTTCTACCCCACGCCGAGCGTTCACCACCGACATAGAGCTGTTCCTTTGTACACACGGGTTGGCCAAGTTGAGAGACTTGCAGTCAAACCCAAAGTGTTCGGTCCCATAGCTACTGCACCGACGAATAATTTCACACATAGTCTCGAAGTTACGAACCGTGTCAACAAAGGCTGGGGATTCAATGTCGGCCCTGGGCCTATCTGGGAATTGGTCGAGGATCGTGGCTGGTACAAAGAAGCGTTACCGGACGATGGTGACGTGGCAACCGAAGCAACTCGACGACCAGTTACTCACCAAGGAATAAGAGTCAAACCCGGCTGGAAAATCCTCACTCTCGAGTATGCATTTGGAGATTTATACTGCCTTTTTTTCGCTCAACGTCTCTTGATAGAGCAGCTACTCCTTTCTTACCCACCGATACTGTTACAACTGAGGAAGGAAACCTCCAACCACCACCACCTATTGCCTGTTCTTTTGGCCCACATGGCAGTCAGCGTCGTATCGGAATTACGATGTTCAAGAGCCAGAAAATTTGTCAGTAAACTCAGAGTGGCGCACTATCTCCTCACACTGAGTTTTTGCAGCCGCCTTCTTTCCTGAGAGCAAATCCCATGTATTTAATCCTGGAGCTCCAGCTTGGGGGCTCGACTGGTGTCCCATCCATATTGATGACAGGCAAGGTGGGTTTGATTTCTAGCTCATCTACCCACAAAATCATCGATCTGTCCAGGCCGATCTTATAGGCAATACTTGGCCGTGGCCCCGTTCCCGTCTGCATCACACTCACCCAATATTGGCGTCAAGGTGCAACGACCGTCTCCCGCATGCATTCAAATCTGGACTCTCGGCCCCACGGATGCCGACGCACCCCCAAGTGAGGCGGATGCCGGAGAGCTGAACTGCGCCATGGTGCTCTGCATCAACAGCGGGCCTGCGCATGACCTGAAGTGGTGTCCTTTGCCTTCCCACGATCTTGTCAGTCAACGCAACTCACAAATGGGATGCGCTTATTTGGATGACTGCAGATCAACGACGACCAGCTTCGGCCACGAAAACTCGGTTTGTTAGGCGGCACCTTCGAAGATGGATCGTTTTCTGTATATGTTGTCCCTGATCCGCTGGACGTGACACCTGTGGGGCACAACCCGTCTACGCCTGTGTTCGGTATGTAGTGCAGACTCTTTCTTCGAGTATCGAAAGCGCTGAGCCACTCGCAGTCGAGATTCCAGAACCCCTGATCCGTATAGAATTAGAAGATGCGGCTTGCTGGTCTTTTGACTGGGCAAATAGTGAAGTGGTGGCTATCGGGACGTCGCATGGTATGCGTTTCGACTACATCCCTTTTTGATTGCTTTCCGACCATCAGGTCAGGTGCTATCGCTGTATTCCATCTCGGTCGAGTGTTCTCGGAGTGTAGCGGACCGAGTAAGCGAACCTTCGCACTCCCCGAACGACTTGCTCTGACTCGTTGTAGATCCGGTGCTCTCAGCCGACATCCTCCCTTCTCACTACCTGATTGTCCACCAATCTGCGATCCGGGCCCTGACGTGGATCCGTGCCCCACCCAGCTTGCCTTCTGGCGCTCCGCGTCTAGACGCAGATCCAACAGTCATCGTCAGTGGAGGGTATGACGGGTTGGAGTGTGTCACTGACATCCGGGAGGGTCATGCGTCCGTTATGAATCGGACAAGAGGTACAGTCGTAACTTCGCGTCGACCACATCTATTCATTCTGCGTGTAACTGCAGATGTCATCTTAGCCATGACGTACTCTCCCTTTGGCGGGGGGCCTATCACCATCGATCATGAAAATATTGTGAAAGTGTACTCAGTGTCTCCCAGTATGCTCGGGCGCGGGCATATCTTGATGGAGCCACAGGGGCCAATTTGGGTATGTGGTATTTCTCGAAGTATCTCTTGAATAATGCCCGCATGGAGTGAATTGACCGATTGCTTATTTTGTTGTAGAGCTTGAGCGCCTCGGATTATCACCCTCAGCTTGCGGTGGGATCTGCAGACGGCGTGTGTAGTACGACGAATGCACTCAGATCGACACGGCGCGGAGGATCAGTTGTGCGCATCTATTTCTGTTTTCTGGCTCGTATTCATTCTGCTGAGCCCATACCTGTCAGCCTTTCTTCGTTCATAAAATCTATCAGCTGGACTACAGCCGCAAAACTCAAGAGTTCCGCATGTTGGAACAATTTTATCCTTTAGTTTGTCTTGTTCGTTTGCAATCAACTGACGCAAATACTGACTTTTGCCGGCAGGAAGCTCAAGACCGCGCGACCCAACCCAAAGCGGTGCGCGAAGAAAAGGAAAAAGGCATAGATAAAACTTTCATCGCGCCGACGAGCACCGCGTCGTGGCCGCAAGAGATCGGTGTGCACCGCGTTGTGTGGAATACCGCAAATGGGCTGGGATGCACGCCGCTACTGGCGAGTGCGACGGGGTGCGGGCTGTGCCGCGTGGATGTCGTGTGGGGACGATTTGTGAATGATCGGGTACCGTATGGTGATGTACCGACGATGCGGTTGGATGTGGACGACGGGGAGGGGAATGCGATGGATGTTGATTCGGATGAGTCGGACTGAGTGCTCATCTGCTGCTGCTGCTGCTGCTGAACGATTTCTTGCATACATCCGAAACGATAATTGTACAAGTGTCAAGTGCTCATACAAAGTACCAACAAAGTATACGACTTCTTCACGAACTATCTTTATGCAATGGTGGCCTTATTCTGTTGATCCGGCAGCCCATGAGTTCACCCACTGGCAGACGACCAAATGAATTCGGACCTTGTAAAAAGCAACGTAGCCTTCAATATTCTTGGCTTTCTCAGACGCCTGCGGATAATACCTTGATTCCGATGAACGTGGTGATCACCGAGCAATGTCCTTCACCGGGCACCCGTTCACTGACGACGCATTATATTAGTATGACGCCGTTCTACATTCAGAGGTACGCGGAGCGAAATTGACGTGAGACAGGCATCTACGTGCCCTTTACAGGGGCAGACGATGCTGACCAGCAGCCGCCGAATTCAATGTGAATTCATCAGACGCCGCGGCGCGCTTACTGCGTTGTAGGACCATGGCATGTGATAATTGTGAGTAGTAAGTACATTGGTAAGACGCGACGCCGACGCCCGCGCCCCGTTTCAGGAATTGGTTGCCTAGAATGCAGTGTTCAGAACGCAATGCATCGAAAAATAAATGCAGTGTACCTGTTCCTTCCACACCAGCATGGCGTCCCGCGTAATGGGCAAGAGCCCAAAACCCATCTCCTGCTCTGCGCCGAGACCCGTCTGCTCACTCAACAAGCAACACCCCCTCGCTAGCGTCTCTTCCATCTGCCCGATTGAAACCGCGACGTTCTTTGTCTCCGCGCGCGAGTCGGATTTGTATCGCGCGAGCGCTAGCGCCATGATCGTGTCGAAATGCTTCAGCTGGTCTTCTGCTTGCGCGAGAGCCTCCTCAGACCGATCGTCCGTCGTAGAATCTTTGGCCTCCTCCACGAGCGTCATAACCCACGACCGGTAGGCGCAGCCATCTTGCTGCGCGTCGACGGCGGTGATATATTGGTCGATGAGGTGAAATAGGATCGAGAAGAGCACCTTCCCGTGCGCCACAGGAACTTTGGCTCGCAGAACGTTCTGCAGATGCGTGAAACACAATTCGTCGTTCCTAGAGAAACACGCACCTGCACGGCGGCGAGCACGAATTCAAACTCAAGCAGCCATTCGAGGTAGAGTTCTGCTTGTAGTATCTTCTTGCTAGGTTTTCTGCACTTCAACCTCTCTTCGACGCGTAACTTAACGCGTTCGACAATGCTGTAAACCATCTGAGGGAGATCGCGCGCTTGGTCGCGCCCTGTCGAGACGGTAAGGGACAGATCGGGCGCGTCCAGGGGCTGGGTACCTATAGCCGCGAGCCTTTTCAACGTAGCGTAATCAACGGTCTTTTCAAGCCGTCGGAGAGTCATCTCTAGTTCGCCCATGAGCATTTCGTCTGTAAAAATGTTGGCATATTAAGTCGGAACAATCCAGACGCGAAAAAGAGTGGCCTTTACCTTGGCGACAACGCGCTTTCCGGTCGTCGGAGCATTGTTTCTTAAGAGCAGGTCCCTTTGATATTGAATCGCAACGAGAACGGGAGCGTTTGAGAGAGTTTGTCGAATCGACCAAGGCAGCAGCTGGCATCTTCATGATGGTAAGGTTCAGACACTGGGAGTGTACATCACGCGTGACAATGCGTGACTCAACGCGACCATCACAGTGCACGTGGGCATTCTGCAAATTTTGCACCCAAAATGTCTACCGGGTCTAAGCCTCCGGAAACACTGTCGTCCTTCGAGCGATGGCGGAGAAAGGCGATGCTAGCCACTGGTATCGGCGTCACCGAGGACGAAAGACTCGATTATCTCCTTGAAAACACCCGCAGGACTTGCGAAGAGAAAAAGCTTCGCTTTATGGAACGCAGTGCGTGCTGCTTCCGACCTCTGCAGACACACTCCGCTCAACTCTCGTAGGTCCTGCGGTGGTCTTCATGCTTAAACATCTCCGCGCGGCAGGCTGCGACCTCCCGCCATCAAATATGATCTGTGGTCCCTGCGACCGCCGATCTGCTGGCGGGTTTAGTCCCGAGAAAGGCGTTATTGTCTTATGCCAGGGTGTCTTCTTCGGCGACGCACACATGGAAAACGCCATGGTCCATGAGATGATACATATGTTCGACCAGTGTCGGTTCAAGGTCGATTGGACGAATCTGCGGCACCACGCGTGTAGTGAGGTGAGTCGGCTTTTCTTTTGTCGTCGTCTGCAATATACTTAGGATCTGAGATACGAGCGAACAGTCTTAGCGGTGACTGCCGGTTCTCTCGCGAGTTGCGGATAGGCTCGTTAGCTTTCACCAAACACCACCAGGTACCCTGGGTCCCATCTTGTGCCCGGGAATAGCAGTTTTACATCCTTGATAGGATTGTGTCCGACGACGCGCCGTTACTTCCGTCTCTCGCAACTTCATGTGCCCAGACGAAGCCACAGCGAAGAAAGTGGTGAATGAAGTCTTCGAAAGTTGTTTCAAAGACACTAGACCATTTGACGAGGTACATCAACCACTCCTCTCGTTCTCCCGCTCTGACCAACTTTTCCAGATATACTAACTCACCATATGAAGCATATTACATAACTGTAATTCCGAGTCGGCACCACTGTATTCTTAATAATGGAAACTACATCTCCGCAGCCAAGTAGCATACATTGACGCATTCGTTCACAGCTTCGCCTTGACCGTCTCCCTCAACTTTCTCGCCCGCTCTCGCAACACTCTTCGCAAGAGCTTGCCGCTAGGCGTCTTGGGAATGCTTTCTACGAACTCAACACCACCCGCAAGGTGTTTGTATGCAATCTTCTGACCAGCAACGTGCTACCATACCTGTAAGCCGTCGTTCAAATCTAATGGAACACCTCACCTTGAGTAACGATGCTCTGGTTTCCTGCAGCTGGCCGGAATCGCGCTCGACCCGCTTAGCCGCGTCCGCGCTCAAGACGACAAACGCCATCGGCACCTCGCCGCTGTATTCATCCGGCACTCCGACTACGCACGCATCGGATACGTCGGGATGGTCCCTGAGGGACGTCTGAGTCCTCGGTCATCAGCTCGCGGGAAATGAGAGAGACCTACAGTAGTGTTCCTTCTAATTCCGCTGGAGCAACTTGGAAACCACGGACCTGAACCATGCGTGAGATCCATCATATTAATAGCACCAACTGCACCGACTTTCATTATCTCCTTGATCCTATCCGTAATGAAAAGGTCGCCCGCTGGGGTGATCTTCCCCTCGTCCCCGGTCTTCACCCAGCTGCGTATCAAGTCCAAATGAGTGATATGATTTACGCCGTACGGGATAGTCAGTATTAATGACAAACCCATCGATGAACGTCTCCGCCGTGCTGCAAGCCCACGAAATCAATCATCGACGAAAATGGCTTGGGATGAACCAACACGCACGCTTTCGCATTATTATAATACCCCAATGCATTCGACGGCGTCTTCAGCATAACCTCGCCCACTTCGTCATATCCGCCTAGCGTTCCGTCGGTCTTGAGTATGCGCGCGACAACGCCGGGCACAAGCTGCCCCGCACCTAGAAGCATCACCGTGATATAAATGCCATGCGACTGCGAACAAAATCAAAAAGGACTGACTGCCTGAAATGCCCTCTTGCGTTCAATGGGCCAGATGCTGGTGACAGTGCACGTCTCCGTCATGCCTAGTTGAGTATATCAAGTTGCACTGTAGGAGTTCTTGGAGCGATACACCGACATACCGTATCCCTGACCGATATGTGCTTCCGGAAACAGGGAGAATAGTTGCTGGTTGACTTCATCCGAGAGCGGGGCGGCGCCGACCATGATGCATCGTATTCCACTGATGTCGTAATTGCTCACCACGGGATGCTACGTACGTTCGTAAGAACGGAAACGAGAAGACATTGCGGCTAAGGAACACCTTGCACAACAGCACTGCCTGTGGTGGAACGAGCCTGCCGTGTATCAGCGATGGCCCCAAATTTTGGGAGAAGAGGCGGCTACATACATTAAATGCGTGATCCGATGCCGCACAATGCTCTTCAGCATGCCTTCAAAGTTGAATTTCGGAACGACGACGACGCTCATCTGCGAGCGCCTTTAAGCACTCGGAAGGTATAAATGAGGTGCGTCGCGTACCGCGCAGTATAGCAGGAAGTGTAGCTAGTGATCCGAGTTTCAGCTTGAGACCTCATGATTGCAGCATTGCACTCACATTGACAATAAGACCATAGATGTCTGTAATCGTGGTAAACGGTAGCAAGACCACCAAGACAAAAAAGAAGATGCATACGGTAGAAAGGAAGTACTGTGACGTTCGCATCAGCAGTTCACTGGGAGAAGAAAGGGCAAGATTGTCACCAGCTAAGCCACGGTCCCCAGGCCGATAGCGCTGGTCTTTCCACCCGTGTAATTTTGATTCACTTTGCCATGTGCAGCGAGTTGAAGGACGTTAGCGATCACCGAGATGTGAGGTATAGCAACAGCCTGGAGTCTTGAATACGAATGCAAGAGAACAGAGCATCAGTATAGTACCTTGGGTGTTCCAGTAGTTCCTGATGTCCGACCACTTTAGCGCGGATCGATTAGTACGAGAATGAAGTTTACCAGACGAAAAACTGAGCAACGCAAGCTTCGTCTTTGCTTCACCTGGTTTCAATATCCGCTCAGGAGCTGCCTTAAGACCTGACCCCCGCTTCACCAGACTATCTATAGTGATGAGATTCCCCGCTGACGTGTTAGGGACGTCAAAGGCCAGTATGCGATCGCGAGGAAGGCCATATGCCTGCGCAGCAGCGATAGCCGTCTCCAACGCGTCCGGGTGGATTATAAGCAGTGTGGCTTTTGTGGCGTTGAGTTGAAATTCGAGTTCCTGACGCGCGTAGTCCGGGTTTGCGGGGGACACGATACCGCCTGGAGAAGTTGTAAATTTGATTGCGACGCGTCAGGATGGGCACAGAACAAACCCAAACGGTGAACAGCCCACATGGCAATCACATAGTCTGCAAGACTTTGTACGGCATGTCAGCACTAGAGAAGAAACACCGTACCGATGTGATTTCTGCTGAATATGAGTACTTAAACAAATGAGTCGCCTGCCTGCGAAAAAGCGGTGAGACTTGCCACATACCGATATTGTCCTCCCCGATGCCATACACGGACGACAACGCGTTCGCAAGCGCTTGTGTTCGGTCCCGTAGCTTACGCGCAGTATAGGTATCAGAGGACGCGCCTCAGGAAGCACACTCACATCTGCAAAGTGGACCTGTTTCTCCGAAGCGTCGTCTATCAAACACGGTACTCCCGCATCTCTATATGGGCGAGTGGCATCATTGTGATCGAGTTGGAATTGGGTATAGTCAAATTGTCAGGAATTTGAGGAAGGATGGCAGTGGACGTAGAGAGAATGTCGCCGCGCATGGTGGAAAGATGAGGCGCGAAAACTTGAGGCTGCCGTCAGTGTTCACGGCCATTAACCGCAGTCCATTTATGTGGGGGTCAGCTGGACAGCCGGAGCGCCGCCTACGCGCTCCGCCGAACAGCTGCAGTGGCCGGACCGTCCATGAAGTTCCCACCATCGAACGCGTACGAAAGCGCGGCGCGTACACAATGGCGCGGCCTCGGCCTCGATGCGTTCTCTATGTAGATCTACATAGACGGATTTGTTGCTCAACTAAATTCTTGCGATCTGCTTGTTCCGTGTGTTGCCGTGCGATTGTGGGTTCGGCAGCGCTCGAGATAGCTCAAGCTCTTCTACCCCTGACGAGGACGCGATGGAGAAGATCTGAGGGAGGTAGGGAGATGAGCATTGAGCCGGGGTTTCCCTTGTTTGCTTCATTCAATTTCCAGTAAACCTAGACTCGTATAATTGGGGGGCTTGCCCCCCCCTTATTTGCAGAGGCCGCCATGTAGCCATCAAACTCCCAGGCTTTTGATGGTTACCCGTGGGAGATGGCCCGTAGTCGATGTAGTCGATGTCCGATAGCAATCCAACAGGTCCCGAATTCGGGACAAACTCGGATGCCGAGTGAGTCATGAGAAGTTATTACGTATTAGTTGACAGATCGTGCCATCCTCCCGTCCTTTTTTCACTTCTTTCACTGTCTGTGGGCTATTTTGGCCCATAGCAGTCCCCGAAGATCCAGACTTAGTTCTGATCTGCTAGAAGGCCTAAAAACTACCGTGTGAAGTCCACCTGCGCGGCCTGAGTTTGCTGCTGCCACCCAAATAGATTTTTCTATTGGACCTCTCTCACAAAGCGGTGCCAGCTGCTTAAGTTTTAACTACGCCAAGTTTTTGCACTTCCACCTGCACACAGTGCAGCAAAGGGGTCAAAAGGAGCGTCAATAAGCTTTGAGAATATCTATTCTCCTGTGCACTGTCTTGCGGCCGTATTCTTGCAGTGATAGAGCTGAGAAAAAGATTGGAGGGGTTGACTCTGCTGCTTTTTTCGTTGGCTAGGCAACAAACCAGAGCTCTGCTCTTTTTCTGCGTGGCACAGTCCTCCATTTGCCATCACCAGCAAATTCTACACGTGTTCTGGGTTCAAGGCACGTCAACTAGGCAACAACAGGGCATCCACTCGGCAAACGAGCACTGAGCTACGGGAAACGTTGAGTCCGTCCCCGCTCTATAGTAGCTCCAGGGAAGGAGGAAGCTTGGGAAGGCTACACCACTTCGGCAGTGTCGGGATTGGCTGTTGGCCCGGACTGTTTTTGCCTGCAAGAGAACGTCCTGTCCTCAAGAGTTTCTGCTTGCTTTCTGGGGCTAACTCTGGCTACTATCTGTGACTACCTAGACTACTATGCCATCTCAGGATCCTGCCATGATCGCTGAACAGCGTGCCCGGCGTCAGCGCCGGCAGCAGCAGAAAAAAGCTGATGCGGCCAACGCAGCCAACAGCGAAAATGCTGTAGCTGGGCCGTCCCGCCTGCCACATGGCCAAGGCGATCCTGTCCATTTCCCACGTTTGCGTGGTGGTGGTGGTATGTGTCTCAGTTTTGAGATACATATGGTAATGCTGAGCCTGTATATTTTGCTTAGTGCCCACCGCACCACCAGGCTGGGCTGTGTACCCGCAGCTCTTTCGAAACCCTGACCCTCAATGTCCCCTATACCCTGCCGTGACAAATACACCACATCATGGGCCTCGACCACGAGCATCTGGATCACCCACTCATCCATCATCTCTTCCTCTGCACAATCTTCGCAATGACATTCGACAGCAATCTCCAAACTTAGAAAGTATGCTCAAGTTATTAGATTGTATAGGATTCGAACATTGACTTCCCATCTACTTTTCAAGGTCGGGTCAGATTTTACAATGATCGTGGACCAGTGACACCATCCTCTCGGGACCATCGAGACAAGCAGCCTCGCCTCATGGATCCGGACAGCCCTCTATCCCCACGGAGACTTATTCATGATCCTGAGAACGATCTCATTATACATCCCACCCAGCTTTTCCAAAATGTCCCCTCGAATCCTCCACCAAATCTGCGCAATGATGTGTTTGGGCCGATGGATGTTGATTTACCTCATGACCTTCCAGCCCTCGGGCCTGCACTTCCTCCCGTCAACCGCTATCGGGGTACACGGGGCAAGGAACCCCATCCCTCTACCCAACACTTCTTTGGTGCACAAAGCAGGGACATTGGGTACCACACATCGGATTTAGTCTGGGTCTTCTTGCTTGCAACCACTGTACAAACATGCGACGCAGACGTGCAGCACAGAATAGGTTGGCACAAACAGATGCTGCTCGAGGACATGAGTTGGGAGCACAGATTCCTATGCCAGACCAAGATGTGAATATGGCCGATCCCCACCCGACCCACCTGTCCCGCACAACACGTTCAAGGGGAGCCTGTCAATGCACCGGTGGAGCCTGATGAACCTGGGGATCCACTCGCAGCAAAGGCAGTTTCTACAGAGGAGAAAGAGTTGATGGATGCAGTGCGCGAAGAATTAATGGCCATTCGTATGCAGACATGTGACTCTTGTCATGAGAAGTGGTTCGATCTGGATGTTGTCGATGGGAAATGCCATAAATGCAATTCGAAAGGGAAGGATCTGCCCAAGAGATACATCGATTCGAACAACATGAACCCTGGCTTGATCCCCGCTCAACTTCCGGCATTGTCCCAAATAGAGGAGATTATGATCTCTCCTATCCATGCTCTGGTTTCCCTCTACCAAGTCCGTGGTGGTCAATTCAAATATTCGGGGCACTGCTGCAACTTTGTTCGAGACACAGCAACTTTCTGTGCTAAACTCCCCCTCCTGCCTGAGGAATGCGATGTGGTCATAATGCGAAGAAGAGCAAATGGTCCTGCCAATGATGAAGACGTTCATCAGGATTTCGAGTCCGGCGTCACAACATCCAGCAATGGCTGGAGTATCTTCAGCAGCATCACCCGACTTTTCGTGCTCGAGAAGTTGAAATTGATTGGGATCGCGTTCGAGATCTGCCTGCAGATGACTCCGTACGAGACAGACTCCGCACCATTGATCATCAAGTTCTACCCGAAGAGGGTGACTCTGGCCCACCAGAAGGTGAAACAAACAGTGACAACCCTCCCGAGGATCCCCACATCACGAATGCATTTGTGCCAAACCTCAACACTTCAGAGACTGAACTTGATCAACTGCGTGCTGCTGCCTTTGCCAGCGATGACCCTGTTATCTTAACTGTTCCCCCTGTCCATGGGACCCCCATCAACGAGCACAGTGGCCAAGCTATTGCCATTAATGCATTTCCTACTTTGTTCCCAACAGGAAAAGCGGACTTTACTGCAGTTCATCACACTCCAGTCACCATGGCTGAGTGGGCTGGACATCTCATGCGATTCAAAGATGGGCGGTTTGCCAAACACCCCAGATTTCGTTATTGGGCTCTGAACACCATTATGAGGCATAATGCGAAAAAGGCAGCAAAGTGGTATACCACTACGCACCGCGGGGACAAGGAGCTGACAGTGGACGAGATTCGGGAGATGATCAATGGGAATGATGCCAAGGGTCTTGCCGACCGTGTGGCCAGTGCAGCGGTCAACCTCGATGGGACGCGTCCTTTTTGGTCAAAAGCTCAGCGTGATCTCATCTCTATGATACGGTCACCGGAATGTGGATCTCCCAGTGTATTCTTCACAATGTCGTCCGCTGATGTCCAATGGCCGGACATGCACCAGCACATGCCAAGTCACATTCCAGGGGCTGAGGAGGATGCACATTCATACCGGCTTAGGCTGCGGGATCTCAACGAAAATCCAGCAATTGCTGCATACTATTCAAAAGCGATTTGAGGTGTACTTCAGCAAAATACATCCAACGGAAATTTCAGGTCAAAGACTTCTGGTGGAGATATGAGTGGCAGCACCGAGGTAGCAGCCACATCCATGGCTTTCTGTGGCTTAAGGACGCACCACCTGTGGACAAGATGGATACAAATGATCCTGAAAAGGTGAACAGGTCTTGAAAATAGGATACTTGAACACAAATTGACCATGTCTCAACAGGTTCAGGCTTTTGTTGATTATTGGGACCAGCACATATCTACATGGCATCCATCAAAGTCAACTCCCCCCGCTGCGATCCACCCTTCTGCTCGTCTGTTCACTACTCTGGAGGATACCAAGCTAGAGCTGGCTGAAATGCTCAACCGGCTGCAGCGGCACACCAAATGTACACCAGGCTACTGCCAGCGTAAAAAGAAGGGCACCGATGAGGTCTTCTGCCGTTTTGGATTTCCCAAGCCTTGCTTTCCAGAGTCGAAATTTACCAAGGCTCCTGACCGTGAATTCCTGAGCTTCACGAGCTTCACACCCGAAGGAATGATGAACTTCTCAATTCATTCAACCCTGGAATCATCCTCAGCTGGCGTGCCAACATTGACTTTAGACCAGTGGTCAACCGGGAGGCTGTGATTGCATACGTTGCTAAATACGCCAGCAAAGGGACAGCAAATCTTCCTCCTATTCAGATATGCTGAAAGGCGCTATATCTCGGTTGAAGGACACAGATGCTGGTGGAATTGCATATCAGAAAATGCTGTCTGCTTTTGTATCCGAACGGGATGTCTCTGCTCAGGAGACTTGTCATATACTTCTGGGGCGGAAATTGATTTGCACATCGCGTAAGGATCTGCGGACAATCTTGTGTTGACCCAGGTTCAACTTCTGGAATGGTTGATTTCGAGAAGTCATTGGTGGTTGGCAAGAGTATCTTGGAACGGTACGAGGAGTGTGCAACAAAGCACCCAGAACTTCTCAGAGATGTCAGCCTTCTGGAGTTTGCAACTCACTGGAACTGGCGTGGACCGAAGCCAAACAGACGCCAGGCCGGAAACCCGCCAGCAATTGTCAATGTGTTTCCTCGCTACAGACCGGACAGGGAAAACGAGGAGCTGTACGAGAAGTATTGTTATGCGAGACTTCTTCTGCACCATCCCTTCACGAAGAGGGACCAACTTCTTGTCAGTGCATTCTGGCTGGATGGGGATGGTGAATATCTGAGGTACTATACCTATGCAACGGCCTACCGAATGGAGTGTCTGGACTGCGAAGATCCGAACCACCCAAATCACATTGACTCTCTGCCAACCGAAACTACTGTTCCAGACCCTGAGGATGAGGAAACTGATTCAGAGTCCATTCTTGGGGACGACCGAGATGATGAGAACTATCAGGCAGAATGGATGCAAGAGGCTGGTCGTGCTCCCAATGAAGCGGTGCATTCAAATCTGGATAATCTTGGAAAACGAGATATGGATCTGGATTATGACTGGCTTGCAAACTCGCCTGGAGAGGCTGTAGTGAAAGATGCAGCTTCTTGGCTTTCGAGTCAGGTCAAGGAATCCCCAACGACGAGATTCAGGGTTTACCAGAGGCCGTTGACAGTAGGAAGTTGAAAGGGCAGCAGCGCAAGGTTTTTCTTCAGGTCATGGCATACTTCAAAAGGCTCGAGGTTGAAGATCTCCCCAAACTTCCGCCCTTCGCATTAACATTGATGGAACTGCCGGTACTGGAAAGTCGTATCTCATCTGGTGCATCACTGCTGCTCTCAGAGAGTTTTTCGGCATTGACGATTCGGTGGAAGGCTCTAAGGATCCTACTGTACGACTTGCACCAACTGGTATCTCTGCCTACGGCATTCGTGGCTGGACTCTGAATTTTGGGCTATCGATTCCAGTAAAAGAGAAGAGCCAGTTCCAGCAGCTGATTACTGCAGGCTTGAATCGAGTTCAGACCCGGTGGCAGGGAGTGAAGCTTGGAATCATCGATGAAAAGTCAATGATTGGACGGGCACAGATGGGCCGCGTGGACCGCAGACTTCGTCAGGTCTTCCCTGCTTCTGGTCAAGAGACTTTGGGTGGTCTGAACACACTGATATTCGGAGACTTTATCAATTGCCTCCTATTGGAGACACCCCCTCTATTCAACAAAGGATGGGCTTGGGCTCGTGGAGCTTTGGCTACAGAGGGTCGGATGGTTTTTCGAGTCTTTCACTCGCTCAGTCACACTGGAACACGTCTTTCGGCAGGAAGGTGGCGATGCAGAACAAGTGAACTTCCGCACTGCTCTGATGAACGTACGCAAATTGGAGACCACAGAAGCCGACTATGAGCTTCTTGCACAGCGCTTTTGGGGAACTTATCTGACGAAGAGCGATTGGACTTCTCTGCTGCTCTGCATCTACTTCCCACAAAGGAGGCAGTCCAAGAGCTGAACCTGCGGAAATTGGCTGGTCTTGGAAAACCGGTGGTGCGCTGCAAAGCTAAGCATAATTCTGCAGACGCAAAAAGGCTTCGGAGGAGGATGCCGATGGATTGCAGCATGAGGTTCTCCTCGCAGAAGGAGCTCGAGTAATGATCACTCGGAATGTGTGGACATCAAAAGGTATGTTTGAATACGACAGAGATACAGCTGAATATTGCGAATATTGAGCTACGTCTATCCAGGCTTGGTCAACGGCACTCAGGGGATTGTCAAAAAATCTGGTATCATCCAACCTCCAACCCACAGTTGCATCTCCCTGCTGTAGTTTTTGTCCAGTGCGAAGAAGGAACGTACTCCGGTAAATTCATCTATTTTCCCCAACATGGTTCTGTGCTAAAATTGTGGTAGGCCCACCGGTTCCAGATTGGGATCGTATTGACCCCACTTGGGTCCCCATTGTCCCAGTAACCGCCCGGTGGGAGGACCGCGCTGGGAATTCCTTGACACGCACACAGTTGCCGCTCACAACTGCCTGGGCAATCACTATTCACAAAAGCCAGGGTTTGACTCTGAAGAAGGCAGTGCTGGATCTCGGACCAAGGGATTTCTCAGCTGGCCTGGCATTTGTGGCCATCTCTCGGGTCAAAAATCTGCGGGGACTCGCGTTCAGAACCCCGTTTCCTCTAGCTCGCCTCACTCGAGACCCAAACAAACCACTCACGGAGACAGTGAAAATGTTGCGCGCCGATGAAGCTAGAAGGGCGCATTTAGATTTTGAATTAGATACGTATGGTATGGACTTGAGCGAATTTGTATTCGATGACTAGCTAGATATTTACTTTGTACTAATGACGCGGATTTACGCAAGCCCCCCCTTTTACTATTCCGGGTACCGGCATAGAAAACATATTAAACCAGTAGCACCGCAGCCGGAGGTCACGCTGCGGAGCAGGAGCAGGGCTTTGATCGACTGTCATCAAACGTTCGCACCGCCAGTGCTACTGGTGTCGACTCCGATCGAGTCTACGGTAAACCGGGATCATAGCGAGTCCACCGATTTATAAATTAAAAGTGGATCCCTCCTCAATTCCTCTCAATCCCCAGATGGCTCTCGATTTTTTGTCCTGGGCATATATATCGTATCCATGGCTTGTCAATGTAATGTCCCTCGGTCTTCCTGTCCAAGTTTTCTTGGACCGTCATTCGCAATGTTAGCCCTATTGGAGAAACAGGAGCTTCGTAAGTAAAACCGCTCTGACGTGTATTTGCGAAGTTGGGATCGAATAGCTTACTGAAGCACTGAGCAGGGCATAAGCTGAGCATCGGGGTATCTCGTCCTCGCTTCCGTCCTCGCGGTCATGTATGCGCAAGAAGAATTATTGAAGTCCTCGGTCTAGGTCGGGATTTCGCTCCTTTGCAGTCTGCTAGAGCGTATCCGCACACGACATGAGCAAAGCGTCTCCTAAGGCTATGCTTCTTTCAGCCTGTCTTCAGTGAAGATATATAGGCAGCTGGCAACCGCCACTACACCGCAACCGTATTTGCGCCCGCCGCGTTGTACAGGAAGTATGCAATGGCATCGATCGGGAGTTCAATGGGACGTCTCTGATATGGATTCACTGGCATAGTACTTAATGATGGAGCCAGCACCGCTGGGAGAATGAACCCCGCTCTCGAGGTCTTGTTATGAAGCGTGTGTTGGCTATCCACGGCCATTCGCAGTGCGCTCGCACCTTCCGTTCGAAAGTGAGTGTTTCGCACCCAGATACGGACGTGGTACTTACTACTCAGTAAATACATCACAGCTCTCCGCCATCGAGGATGCATGCCAGGACGTCATCGAGTTCGGTACGTATCACATCAAACAGTGGCCGTCTGCTCATCTGCTGTCGGCTCAATCTCGTGTCCAGTTTTCGTGGACGCGCCGCATTTTCTAATGCCCATAGACCTTCCTGGCGCGATTAACCCTCACGCATCTGCAATCAACATTGGTGGCCAGCCCGCCCGCGCGTGGTGGCGCTTCCTGTACACTATGCGCGATGCGGCTACCGCTCTAGAATCATTCGAATTCATCCGGACCGTGTTGGAAACGCAGGGACCCTTTGACGTGAATATAAATTTCAATTTTTGGGTGTCATACTGAGATCACTGCCCACTTGACTCCTTGACTTGATAGGGAATTCTGGGATTCAGCCAGGGAGCTTCATTCGCTGCGCTGATCACTGCATACGTACGTCCACGAGTGTGAAACGTGCCTGCTGGGCGACGAAGCTCATAGGTTCTTGTTTCGTGCGGTTGTAGCTGGAGAATCCCGGTATGACGGCGAATCCACTGCGCGATGTTCGACACCCTCCACTGTATGTCCTTCTTCCCTTTCTTTTTTAAGCCCATTACAGCACAATACATTTTGCAGGCAATTTGCGGTACTCTTCTCCGGGTTCTACGCGCCCAGCGAGACGATCCCGCTCCCGAACAACATCCGCACGCCGTCACTCCATGCATTTGGTATTCACGACATTATGGTCGCCCCGGAAATATGGCGCGCTTGGCGGCGTATTTTGAGTCTCCCAGAGTGGAAATACATCAAGGCGGTGAGCTGATAGCTCTACCCCCTTGAGAGCATCCGTGTTCATCACTGGTGTTTGTTTGCCACCCGCATTACTCAGGACACTTCATCCCTCGTGCGATGCCTTGGACACGCTTTCTCAGTGAATACCTCAAGCGCACTTCCGCCGCCGAGTGTCAAGTCGCCATTGGCTCACGCACCCTCCTGACGTGCCGCGAGGAGTTCTTGACCATACGAAAGACGATCGAGGTTGGTGTAGATGAACCGCATTGCTACGTCTGCGAGTTTGAGATGACAACACTCATGACTCAAACACAGGGCTTGGATGGCCGTATAAGATCACCCGTGTCCACGTACGCTGCCGAAATAAAGGCGGAGTGAATTACCGAGCACCGTCAGCCAGGTTTGCATAGATGATAGAGCTGCTGTGCACTCTGCGAGCAGTCGATGTGATTGATCTTAATAAACGAAAGATTATGGCCAATGGAGTCATTTTCAGGACACGTGAGCGTGTTACATCCAATATAATAAGGGTCCGTACAGTGTACGGCTGCCAGATTCTGGCCAGAATCCCAGAATCTGGTGGGCAGTGATTCCCTTACCTCCGGATCCAGGCCTTCAGGTCATACACAAGAATATACAGTTGAACCCAGCAATTCTGTTATCACTCTCAAGCCTTAGAGCCAGCCTTGGAACGTCCTCTTCCGAGGGTGATCATACCCAGGAACGCAAGGACACCGAACATGGCTAGGGTCACCGCGATTGTCAGCCCCGCGCCAAGGAAGCCCGCACCGACAGGACTGATCCGTTGGTGGTGGTGACCGACAGTGTTCAATGCCGCCGCGCTGGCCTGCGCCGCCGCCGCGGCTAGCTGGTCACAACCACGGTCCTGCGTGTTGTTGCACACAGTGACAGAGCACCAAGCAGCCGTGGAATTGACGAGCGCAGGCTGTGTGTGGATTACATGAACTTTTCTCCCCAACAAGATACTAACACTTCAAGCACTCACATTCACTTGGTTGACCAATGACGAGAGCGGCACATCGCCCGTCTGCCCGAGGAAGTTGTATGTCGTGAACTCGTCATTCGTGCCGTTCTTGAATTTGAAACGAAGTACGGCTTCACCTCCGCCTGTGGGTTCGCGGACTTCGAACGCAACGGCCGCGGCATAGTTCACTATGGATATCGTGGTGAAGATGCTGAGTGAGGGGCGAGTAACAAACTGACCAATGGCTGCCAGCTGAGGGTTCTGTTCCGCAACACCCGTCATGTTAAAGAGGGACAGGAAAGGCTTATAAGCAATAGATTGATATGCCAGCTTCAAGGGGTTTGTAGGATCAGCGATGCTGGTCAACTCAGAGAGCATGACGGGCAAGATTGTCCGACCGGCAACTGAAGTAGCAGCGCATTAAGGAATGTTAGCAAAAAAAAACGCGGCGTACTGTTTCCAATGCCGTTGAGTTCCGGCGAGGTAAAAACGCCGTACTCGTGGAAGCTGGCCAGGGTCAGCGCCTGTGCCAGGAATGTCGCAGGAAGAGCTTTTGCGAAGGCTTCGTTATGGATGGATTGAACGTTCATGAAGTCGTAAATCTGCAGGTCAATTAAAACTGAATTCGCGAACATGACCCTGAATACTTTACATTCCACATATTTTGCAATGTCACCGGTCGACCGTCGAGGTATGGGGAAGCTGAGCCAAAAATGCTGCGCTCTCGTTAGCTTTTTGAAGGAAGGCAGGGGAATTGTAGAATGCTGTAGTCCAGTCATCGAAAGGCTATAGCTTCCGTCAGCTTGAACCAAATGCATGCATTATTCAAGAAAGGATTACGCCGCAGTCCGTATATCCCTCGAGGGAAACATCGTTGGTGGGCTCGACAGATTCGACTAGCGAGAGATGTCATTGAAAGATCTGGACAGGAACTTGGATGTACTTGCTCGGAACGTACTAGTACAGTATTTCAGACGTGCTGGATTCCGAATGTCAATTGACACTCACTTGATAGCCTCCAGATGCCCCTTCAATGGTAGTCCCATTGGCAAGGATATCCGTGTAATTCGAGTTGGCGGGGAACAAGCCCTGCAGGAGTGCAACAGCAGAGTCGTATATCACGCCAAGCTCGCCCCCAGCATCGGCGCGAACGTGCTAAGTTGGCGTTAAGTTGTTGGTACTCGAAAATATACGCTGCTGACGCACGATCTGAGTTTGATTGACCAAAGTACCGTTCACACCGGATATAAACGACGGCGACGAAGCGTTCAAGTAGATAGAGCGCAACTTCTGGCCCAGCTGGAACTCTTGATCCTGCCACAATTCTGAGCATTTAGAACACTGCGAGCTGGTCATCTCACGGTTCCCAAAGGCGTAATCACGGTCGTGCTCGCGGTGTAGCTCGTCGGATCCTGGTAAAACCCTGCACAATAACGTCAACTTCCAAGAAATCGCGTTCACTCGCGTGCCAGTACCTTCGCGATCACCGTGTCTTATCAGGAGATTATCAGCCCGCAACATTTCAAGCTGAATGAAGTCTTACCTGGCCAAGATCAGGACACCGAGGACCGTGCCGTTGGAGGCTGCCATGCTCGTGAAGAACCAGAAAGGAGGCCTTGAGTCATTCTGGCTTCGGCTGGTTGATTTATAGTCGCAAGAGCATCATGTGATGCGTGCATGCGTGCACGGTCCCACGGAAGTTATAATTACAAAGATTGCAGTTCTATTCGTACCTGCTCACACACGGTCTAGGTACTAGGTTATGTAGACAAGACTCCGCCAACAGATTCCATGGTCTGGGATAATCATCAGTAGGGACAACAAAACAAGGAAAAGCCTGACGAATGGCGATGCTGTAGGGCCGTCCAATATAGCCAGTTCTTCTGGAGTGAAAGACAACCGAGGGACGATTAGAACGCAAAGGGGTATGAGAAGCATAATGATAACGGGAAATCCAATAGCAGCTGCCAAACAATGTCATGGTCAAGCTTGGCAATGGTATATATTTTTGAATGCCCACCGACGGTCTGCGTTATTGCGAAAGTCGCTGCGAAAGCGACAAGTTGGACAGCACGAAGAGCAGGATACGAGACTTGCGCACTTGCCGAAGAGGCTCGTCTATTGCGTCAGGTTTTTATCGCGTAGGAAGTATAGGATCTTTTGCGTGATGCCATTGCCTCGCAGGGCGTCTGCTCCCATGTACCAACTGGCATATATGTCAGTGGGAGACATTGCACGGAATGATTTTTCTCACAAGAGGCCAGC